>JACCGJ010000520.1:0-39315 GCA_013407085.1 Atriophallophorus winterbourni | reverse complement strand
TGATATATTACGAAAACACATCTATTGCAAAGAAAAATCTAGAATGTTTCCGGCAATGGATAAAGTCCATCAAAGATGCGCGAAGAGTCTCTATTGTTGATGTTCCAAACGTTTTCATTTTGATTGTTGTAAATAGATTGATCTTTCCTGACCATGAGCCGTTTTCTTGTCCGCTAGGCGAAGGTGGTTTATTCCACTAGTTTAAGGTCTGGGGGCCAGTTCCATTTTGGTGCGGATTGAGAATTTTGCTGTGGAGAAAAAAACTCAGAGGCGAGAGAATGTTGTTTCGAACGATATGAACGGTTATTTAATATCAATAACCAGGAATGCCATTATTATATAAATCATCAGGTAGAACATTTAAATTAAGGAGATTACGAATTTTATCAACGGTAAGAAATAAAGCTAGATGTGATTTGAATTCATTTAAAGAGGAACTGAGTCTTATATATTTTGGAAGAAGATTCCACAGTTTAGCATATTTAGTCAAGAAGAAACTGTTCCTTACTTTAGTACGAAACCTTGGTAACTTAATAGTTTTTCACTGTTTCTCAAGCTATATTTAGAATCATGCCGTATATGAATATTCGAACGTATTTCCATATTATCCGTTGACAGTATTTTAAAGAATAAGATGAGGTTATGCTTAAGTTTGCGAAACCATAGAGGATCGAGTTTCAGTTGTATACATCTTTCTCTATAGGATTGCTTGTTGGTATAGCCGATTATTGATTTTGAATAAGTACGTTGTATCTTTTCTAAAACTATGCTATCGCTTTTATTTATATTAGTATATATTATGTTACAATAGTCAAAAATAGGAATGGTGAATAATTTATACATTTCTAGTTTACAATGAGGCTGAATTATAGATCTGTGTATAGTATTCATACTTTGTCTGGCTTTAGTAATAAGGTGGCGTATCTGTTCGTTGAAAGTGAGTGATGAAGAATATCGGAATCCTAAATCACGCGTGCTATCAATAATTTGAATTGCGTTATTGTTTAGAAGAATGATCGGAAACCAATGTTTCGTATATCCACATAGTAAAATACAGCTTGTTACTGTGTCGACCTGTAAAAGTAAATTAGATAGATGTCATTATAATTTGCGTCACCTTCTGGAACTCGCTTCAGCTGAGAATGGGGTAGGTGTTCAGTAGCACACACAGTATAAATTCGAAATATGCTATGCAATGTTAATTGCATATAGAAAACATAAACGGTAAAATGAAAGATTATTCAGCTTATTGGTAAACCAAGCATTGGTTGCATTGTATAAATTTGTGTGAAACGATGTTTCGATGAACTGAGGTTGTAATTGCCGTGAAATGTCATACTCAATGTCATACTCAATATTAAAATATATCACATTCATTTTTAACGTGATTCAGTTAGTGCTTCAGACTGTAGCATGTTTACACAAAGCTGAATTAATGCAATTAATTTGACAATAGTTTCTGTTCTCAAGCAATCTTTCGAGTGCGCTTGAGCAGTATTAATATACATCTTGCCGCAGTGATTGCCAAGACAAAGGTAACTTTAATGACGAACATTTGCTGCGATGAACCAGAAAGCAAATGAATGCATGTTATCTATGCCAAAATGTCTATTTTCACCTTCATGTAAACAAACCTTACACAGTGCAAACCACCATCTAGAGTCACGAGGGCACAAGCCGCTTACCCACTATGTTGTGGAAAATAATTTTATTATAATAGATATATTATATGGTGAATTAAAGTCGGGAAGTACGATACAAAGACGTTTGCGAAAGTGAAACGAGTTGGAGAGAACTTGCTTCTGACGCTTCACTCTGAATGTACTGCTTAAATCGCAATTTCCAAGCTGATGAAGAGAAGATACTGCTCTTGGCTGTTGAATGTAGATGACGTCGAGAAAGTTAACGGCTACTGATCAGCCGAGTATTGCTGTGAGTTCAACAGGAGTTATACTTCTTCCCGAATTGGATTGTTAAATCATTTGAATCGATGAAGGGCATGGAACAGTCATGCGCTCATGATGTACATCTAAGATCGACATCAGCCAAACGATGCCAACAACAACGGCAATTATAGATTATTTTATTATCACTGTGACATGTATCTAATATTTTTTATTCACAAAGGTTGAATCTCAAAGAACGGATTGATACTCCCTCACATCTCTAGCTATATTTTGACACGTTTTCAGTGTTCATTGATTCTGGTTTGAATTTTCATAGAAATCTACCTCATGTAAGCAGCAGGGCAATGCTTAAATTGGATTCTGTAAATACAATCCATGACACATAATAAAGGTGTGTTAAGACATGTGAAAAGACGTCACGAGTACTGCTTCTGCTAAAACGCGTGTTCGGGAGTTTCAATAAGCATACTGTTCATCGAATAATTAATACGTACTTGAGACCAACCATGGAGTATGTGGTTCAGGCTTCGTCACCCTGGCTACAGGAGGACATCAGACTCTTGCAGAGAATATATCATCCGACCACCAAGCTCATACGCGGTTTAAACCACAAACAATACGAAGATCGCATTACAAGTCTCAATCTCTTCGACTCTCGCTACCGCATCTTAAAGGTGATTTGATTCTTATGTTCAATATATTGCATACCACTAACCATCCCTTAAATAAACTATTCACACGACTATCACCTCGAACCAGCCGGAGTCATGACTACACAGTATTTATTCCCGAGTAGAGACTGAATTTTTGAAGGTATTTTATTCTGTACTTGTATGTATTACCCGGAACTCCCTACCCTTTATTGTTTCACATTCACCCAACTTGGATATATTCAAATCGAACTTGAACAACTTCATGTCGACCCATCCAAACAGATTTGAACTTTGAACCCATGCATCGAAGTAAACTATACATCTTGACCCCATGGATGTACATGTGCCATCCAACCGATCGAAAACAGTTTCTGCCCTTTTTATTTGATTACTGAACTGCTCAGTAAGCAAACAAATCCCGTTTTTACTACCTATGTTATTCGTCATTCCCATATCATTCTGTGGTTTGTTTTAAAGGTATATGCTTTTTACACCATTAAATTGAATTGAAGTGCACCTGTGCTGAACGGATTGTTTTTACATTCTTATAAACCACTCGTGTAGACACCTGCTTTAAGATTTGACTTAATTTTTCTTATTTGACTTTAACGTAAAGTATTTAAACCGTAGCTCACAAACATTTTCCTGTTTTCACCGATGGGTATTTTACTCTAATCAAATAACGTTTCATGCTCATGTGATTGAACAGGTTGGTCGTACCAACCATATCCAACAATGGCACACAAGCGCAACTTGTTTCACAAATGTTTTCGGATAACCGTGACGAAGCTTTTGGTCAGAAGTGAAATTTTTCCCTAATTATGTTCTAACTCTATGTTTTCAATCTTATTTGCACTGATTTTTCATTAAATTTGTATCTATAATCATAAGCATAATTTAGTGCGGTGAAATAATTTTCATCAGTTTCCAGTAAATCTATGAAAATACTAAGAATATATTACGATGATTAAATGTAAACGTTTCCCACCAATTTCGGCAAAAAAGTTTTGCAACACAAAACAAATTTCATTGAAGACTTTATTTTAATGTTTGGTAAAGATCGTGTATTTGGAAGAAATTAGTGTTCAATCGGTTAGAGCAGATTTTGGTAACGTTTCATTTCAGACATAGAAGCTTCGTCAGACCTAGTGTGATAGTCAGCAGAGGGAACATGACTAAGTATCAGTCATCCCACCACCATTAATTTGACCTTACCGCTAAACAGCCTACAATAAGCCTATGGTGTGTCACGCCACGTAGGCATGGCCAGGATCAGTGGTCGATTTGCCTAATACGTTATGCATGCACATCAATCTAACAAAAGTGAACACGGTCAAGGTCAGTTGACACTCTGGCCAACATGCGTTAAAGTACGTAACTAATGGGATTAAGTCTAAAGGATTTTTGGAGGAAAGGAAAAAATCTAATTAATTATTAGTTATAAGGTGAATAAGGGATGGGGATGTGAGCAACAACAAAAATAGTTGAAGATTTATTTACGTTCGCATCAGTATTGAGGGCCAGATTGTGGAGATTTCTGCCCCATCTAGCTTATTGACCTGCCTTGTCAATTTCGACCGCCTCCGCATGTAGGCGTTCGCTATGCGGTTTAATACCCCGTCTCAATATTGCCACATTGTCTAGATCGACGCTGTGGCCCGTATCTGAAACGTGCTCCGCCACGAATAAGGTATTGATATTTTATCGCATCCCCGGGGCTGTCTCCAGACACGCTTTCGGTGTTCTTCGATCCTAGTATGGATTTCCATGGAAGCCTGCCCTTCTGTTGTCAGTAGGAGCAGATCACTGGGCTTGTGGAAACCACTCGTGCATGCCAGGAACTGGACATGTTTGTCACAGGCCATATGAGAGTATTTTATAAATAGTGAGCGCACTACTCTACTACCTAACCCAGCAGTAGAGCCTCTTATATGAATGAGGAAACAGTTTCACATAATGATCCATAACTATATTTGATTCGAATAACAGGTACGACAGCATTCATATGTTCCAATAAATCCAGATTTTCACTTGCGCCTATTTTCAGCAGTAAGGCGAAAAAAGGTTTTACAATCAAGTTCTCATACGAATTTGTCGTTGGAATGGTTTCATTCACATCTTTGCAAACTTGTGCTAATTTTGATATGCTGTTTAGATTTTCGGAGAAATATTCCACAGCGTTACTTTTGTAATTAATGAAAACCCATATGGCAACTGGCTAATGATTTTGAGTTTGTGTGTTTGATTCTCACATCGATCATACGACCTAATGTATTGCTGAATGCAATATTCATATCTCGTGGCATGATCCCGTGATCGTATTCTGTGTTGTAAGCGTATAGAATTATATGCTACTAACGAGTAGTCAGAAAATATCAAAATAGCCTTCGATTGCTTAATTACTGTCGTAGTATAAATTTATATTTCGTCCGATTGAATTACTCAAATTTGGAGGTTGATCAATGTAGCGAAAATGACATTAAATCTTGTATTTTCTTATAAAATACATCAATTATACGAATTTGGAGAGATTTCACGCATCCTATTGTTTCACTTATTATTCGACGAGGCTTTGATTTGAAAACTGTCCATATAAATTTCAATATAATAGTAACAATATTTTCGCGCAACAATGCAAACTACTTCTTTGTTTCCAGAATTGAGAAGCCCACCATATGTCAGACAGTGATTTGATGAACAATGTATTTTGGAAACCGCGGTAAACATTTTGATTGGCATGACATTCAACATTAATGTTCGAGCTCAACGTTAGTTGATCCAACATATATTTGACATGAAGGGAAAAAACACATCATGGAGTTTTCTTGATGCACTACAACCAAAGAATTCTCGAATATGAAATAACGAAATTTCTGATTTTGAGAGTGAAATCACTCTATCAGATGCAATGTAAACCCACCATTCTCCAAGATTTGATCTTACGATAAATGATAACTTTATATACAAATTCCATGATTCAAGTATACTGAGCGTGTGATCATTTTTATAAAGTAGTCAGTTTGACAGAACTTTCATCAGAAACTCGTTAAAATTTATCTACATTTATTGCATGCACAATTCAATGAAAGCTGAGTGATTGGGTGTTCGATGTTGATTGAAATTTGACCTACAAACTCTTTTCAAAATCAATAATGAGAGCTCTCTCGATACGTGACCTAACATGAGTTTTAGTAAGGTTAATATTGTATTCAAAATATCTCACACAACTGTGCTGCAATAGCGAAAGAATCGGCAATTTATGTTTGAAATTTCAAGTTTGAAACCACTTTTAATTACGGTTAGTGACATGAACCGCGATGTTCAAATACACAAACATATAGTGTTTCCGATGTATTGCTTACAGCTTGCATTTTATAAACAACAGTTTTGAAATGCGAATTGAGCGAGCTCGTCTCGGCAATTCTGTGTGCAGGAGTGATGATACAATGTAACTTTATAATTGTACGGTTGCTGTAATTTCTCAATGTCTTAATCAATTTTTCTGACATTTCTATATCTAGCTCAAAATTTCGCAATTACGATGCACCATCCTTGTTTGGATTTAAAAAATTATGTTTAAAATCAATACATATTTTGTTTAGTGTTTTCACACCGCTGACATTTTGAAGTCATCACTTGAAGACATAATTGTTAAGTGCTGTTTGGCTTGAAGCAGTGGAAAAGTGGCAAACAAAGTTATATTTTGAAGCCAGAGTTAACAGTGTTTTCACAATGAACCACTGGGTTAAGTTACACAATCCCAAAGTGATTCAAGGTCGAGCGTCATTGACGTTTCTACATGACAGATATTTTGTGTTGTTCACCACTTTCGCATTTACACTTCACAACCAGGTTCTGGAAGTTTTGATTGACGCTATGGATATGGTGAAATTTTATTGAGTAAGGTTTGTTTTTAGGTAAATTATGATGTGTTCTAAACCACCTTAAATACGTATTTGTGTTAGTAGCCAGTTTCCAATAGTATAACAAACATGTCAGTTTATAAAAATGTAACAAACTAGGTAACCCCAACACGAAATCAATAACGATGCAAAATAATCATTGAGATTTCTACCTCAAAATTTACATTAAAAACTGAACGACATAAACTCTTATTTGCTCTAAGGCATTATCATATACTACGAAAAGAGTATGCAGCTGATTTGTCTCAAAGCAGCATTGATTACATATGTGAACTGTTGTTGATTTTGGTCTCCTTCGGTAAATGTTTGTTTCATGCTGCACAGTCGGATTCGGGAGAAACAATCTATTTCACAGTGCTCACAGCGATGAGCTGTTCTCGGCTGACGACGTGAACTCTGAGCAGCAGCAACGGTAAACAGTATCTGCTATTTCCCCGCTTAAAGATTACGCTCTAGACAGCGTCTCTACAGTGAGCAGTCGAGAGCGCGCTTATCCCAACTTGCAGAGTGAATCTATTAACAGTGTAATAGCTGCTGTCGAACCGCAAATATATTACGCTGAAAGGAAAAGGAAATGCTCAATGATGACTAAAGAACCCAATCAAATCCTTTCATACGATATTAACATTTAAATCTTGTTTATATTTAACATTATCTCTTACACTTGTGTGGGTGATTGTTTTGGACTGCATATAAATGTGAACGAACAAATTTGTTTAGCATTTAATTTGTTAATCATCTCATTCTTTTTCAAAATTCACTTCATGAGAATCAATTGCTTTTGACGTAGAAGACAATGCAGCAAGATTTGATGTACTTAGCCATAAAGAGCGCTGTATTCTTTGTTCTAGACCTGCTTTACTATGTTTATGAAGATTGCTTCCAGAGTAACTTTTAAGCATGTTTGTATTAGGTATTTCGTCCTTGCTTTTCTAATATCAAGTGAAAAAATCAAAACTTGACTAAGGATGCCTTCGACATTCTGTGCTCAATTTTCCAACGAATTTTAAGCTTCGTTGATGCGAATGGTGGTTTATGCGAATAGCGTCATATGCTCAACCCAATAAATAGGAAATCATAATTTTAGTGATATATCTATTTATTTTACTTTTTAACCTTAATCTTGAATTATTTGACGAACGTTGGCATGTCAAAATGGACGAATCCAAGTTAACATTTTGGCTTTTTCTGCAAACTGAAAAATGTGACCATCACATGAATGAAATGGAGACTAACAAAGACAATAACGACATCTTGTAAATCGTACACCACAAGAATGATCGATTGCATATGAAATTTAGCATCTTCAGCTGCACAAAATCCACGCTGAACGAAGTGTTCAATTGGTGTTTGACTTCCATCAGAAATCGTCCATTGGAGTCGATATTTCATTTTCTACGCATTTTGCATGTTCAAGAAAAGCACTTTATACCCTGATTGCAAGCATTGAATCGGTATCCATTGGCAACCGAAACACCTTACCAGTCTCTCAGTTTATTTTTCCTGTCTGAAACATTACGTAACATTAGATTAGATGTAGATATGACATCTACGTCAACACTCATATGAACAAATATAGTGTATGTTGTGGAACTATTATTTACTGATCTTAATTGAATGTTTCTGGATATTAGATGGAAATCCAAACTAACTGTGCAACGGACGCTTATTATCTGTCGTCAATCTGCAAAAGCACATATGAAAGATGCTAAAACTCAGTGGATGAACTTTTCATTTTAATTGTAACTAAATAAATAAATATATAAATGAAATAATATTCATTATTTGCTCTCGAAGTTGTAAATGTTTCGCTAAAAATAGGCTTTTAATATTTTTTACGTGCCTAAAGTTATAATTCATTTCGGTCTCATATACAAATCTCTCACTTCTTTACAGACGTATTTTTCTAAAATCCATTTTCTTTACACATTTTAATATTTGATGGTACTAAAACTCGGTGCAGGCATAATGACATGCTTGATCATGTTGGACTGCGTATCGCATTCCATACTATAATATTATCGTTTCTTTAAATTTAAAATTTATTAAAAATAATTATCTCATGCAATAACATTGGAATTAGCACATGTGTAAATAAACGGGGTTGTATAATCTGTGATACAAGATTTTACATTTGCTGAACAAGGTCGTATTGATCGTGGTGTCAGGTGAAACGAACGATATATGTGAATGTAAATAATGCAGAGAACTTTTCTAAAAGTACATTAAACGCTTTGTGCACATAGGAAGTTGCGAAATTGCGCATGTCGTAGATAATGGTTGAAACAAGAAAGCGAATATTAAAAACAGAATCATTTGTACCATAATGCTCATTTGCATGCATTTCCATCACACAACCCACGACCGGTTGCGTGCTGTTTTCACTCACCAGGTACGGACTTGACTAAATTGTCTACATGATTTTATTAAACTCCTCATTTATGCAAAATTATTACAGGCACGCTCAGGTTGAGTCGGTATTTTATTCAATTGAACATTATATTATGTTATCAGTGTACATTTTTAACTGATGCAAAACTTTGGTTTTTTGATCATATTTAAAAATAGGACATAACAAAAATATATTATGTTGCTCACACTTATTGCACTATCAATCTAAAAATTGTTTCTAGCTGTTTATCGTCAAAATGTTGAGACAGTGAAATTGACTTCAGCGACCCTTGACACAGTGGAAACTGTTTAGATATGTTGACCTTTGAAGATACAGCTAAATAGGATTTGTATAACGAACCACTTCATTCAAACGCAGAATCACAGCGTGATTTCTATAAAGCGTTCTAGATACTTAAAAGCGACAGGCGTATTGCTTTGCAAAGATATAATTTAAATATAATCCGTCGACTTCTTTAATTCACGACTACACTTGCAATTTCAGTTTAAACAACATTAGTTATATTCATGAAACAAGGTTAGAGTGGCTTGAAGAAGTGATTTCTTATCATTTTCTTGATGAGAAAATCCTCCTGATGCTTGCAGCTGATAATTATAACGGTAGAATTGAGTTGGCTTTTTTAGTGGATAAGCCAAGTGCCGTGTTATCTCACTGGTTTCAGATAGAAACGATACAGATATATTATTTGTTAAGTAGATGAAATTTACGTAATGGTCACCAAATTTTTGCGAATGCTGAAATACTCATTCAGTATATTGGAAAAGTCTCCAGTGAAGTTTTTTGAAATAAATGAATATATTGAGTCACTATATGAATGACAAACCCTCTAATAGTTTTGTATATCAAAATTAGTGACCAGCTCTCGACCAAACGTTTGCAATCTCATCGATGGTATAATATTGTATGAAAGGAAATTAGTTATTATCATTATACGGAGATGGTTTTTAGTAATTTGATATAACCGTTGTTTGTTAGTGTTCCGTATCTAAAACGCAAATGTACATTCTAGAATAAAGAACACCATTAATAATAATAATCATAATAATAATATAATGAGAATTAAATATAATACTACTAATAATAATAATAATTAAGAATAATATATACCTAATAATAATAATAATAATAATAATAATAATAATACTAATAATTAATACATAATCTTACTAATAATCATAATAATATTATTATTATTATTATTATTGTATTATTATATATATGATAATAATAATAATAATAATAATAATAATAATAATAATAATAATAATAATAATAATAATAATAATAATAATAATAATAATAATAATAATAATAATAATAATCATAATAATAATAATAATAATAATAATAATAATAATAATAATAATAATAATAATAATAATAATAAGCAGGCTGTAATTGATGCAAAGAGCTCTTGTAGACAGGCGAGCACTTTTTAGACATATTTGTCTGTATTTGACGCGTTCCCTGGGGTTTCAGTAGATGTATAGATGGAAGTGGTCTCGTTCAATCTAGCGCACATTGACAAATGCTTATTCGTATTAACGTTCATTAACTATCTTTCCAAAAATTGCTTATGAAATCGCTTGGTTCATCACTTGTTTTCTAACACAAATCTGAACACGTGATTTGGTTTCAGCTATGATTATGTATTCTAGGCTGTCCCAGTAAATTCGCCGACTAAAATCTGGATCAATATCACACCTATTTCTGGTGTGATGAACAAGCTAATAACATTCTACCAAAAATGCTCACCGCGGTGAGCATCCGGCAGAATTCGCAATATGGGATATCCATTGACAAAATCCCATGTAGGTAGTGTCAACCGGGTACTTGATCTTCATTATGGCGGGCCATGTATCAAAGTGACACGTACATAGACAATGAACGGTGTGAATTGTATTCTTCCAACAAAAATTCGATCGGTGGTTGTACCGATAAACCAGACCGGTGTCTGGTCCAGCGATGAATTTCATATATAGTGATACATGTTTCTCTTGCTAATTACCGAACATGGCACGTCGGTATCATTTGATACAAAATTAAGGATGGACTTACTTGACTTAATCCCTCGAGTTCCTGGAGGAACATAGGGCCTGGGCAACTTTTCTCCATTTTGGTCTGTCCATAGCAGCCAGTTTGATGTCGTCCCAGTTAAGTCCACACTTGCGGATTTCCTCTTCACATGAGCGGTTCCAAGATAGCCTTGGGCGTCCGACCCGTCTCTTCACGATTGGATTCCATACCAGAGCATGGTGAGTGATGTCATCATAAGGTTTCCGCAAGGTGTGCCCAACCCATCTCCACTTTCTTCTACTGATCTGCCGGGCGATCGGGTCCTCAGCAGCAATCTGCCACAGGTTTTGATACTTTATCTTTTCTGGCCATTTTACCCCAATAATTCGACGAAGGCAATTATTTTGGAATGATTGCAAGTGGCCAGAAGACTTTGCTGTCACTCGCCAGGTTTCCGATCCATAGAGTAGCACGGCTTTGACGTTGCTTCTGAATATACGGAGTTTCGTGCGTTTTGATAGAACCTTCGACTCCCAAATGGGTTTCAAAGCTATGAACGCGTATCTTGCTTTGCCGATTCTGGCGACTATGTCTTCGTCCGTGCCACCACTTATTGAAACAATGCTGCCGAGGTGGACGAATTGCGTGACGTCTTTGACTGCTTTACCATTGATGGTGGTTAATGGGTGCTCACCAGTTAGCACACGGAGGACTTCTGTTTTTTCGGTGTTCACGCGTAGTCCTGCATATGAAGCAAAGTGTGCTAGTCTAGTAAGTGAGGTGTGATCCAGCATATGCCCTAACGGTTTGCCTATGTATTCGTTGTTGCCATCCGCAGGTGGAGGTCGAACATGGATATAATTGACAAGCGAACGATATTCAGATGCTTCACAGCATTCTACAGGACTATATACTCTGATTCTAGGATAAATTAATTCCAAAGTAAAAGTCATTATTATCAGATTGAGTTGCTAAACCGTGTATAACCACATGTGCACTCAGATTACTACGATTCAACAAGGGTGAATCTCAGCTACGGGTTATTATTGACCAATTTGATAAACAATGCCTACACGCCAAAGCGAATCAATCAGTTGACATCCTCAATTTGTAAAACAAACTAGAACCCCAAATGAGTTGAAATGGATTTCTAATAAGCGAATCGAAATTTCCTGCTAGCTGTCCAAGCAGGTGTGACAAATATATTGATTACTTCGGTTTCGCGGTCTAATCTATCTTACTATTGATCAATATTTCTGTAAGCCATAAAATATTACGTATTTGCAGTTTCAGGACGCAATCTACACCACAAAATTTGGACAAGTTCTAACATGAACATCATTTCTTAAATAAATTTGAAAACACTACTGCAACTTTTAATTAGCCATGCTGGTAAGAATTACTCATGCTTCAATTTTCCCTGTACTAGTAATTTTTCTAATCTCTGAAAGTTATTTAGTGAGAATAATTATTTTCTTTTTCTTTTCTGTTTGCAAATAACCCTAACTGTGAAGCTTATGACTGTTTCAGCCTGTTCGTGAGGTTGATTCTTTTTGTCACCATGACACAAGAAATTTTCTCCTGTCTCACAAATATGCAACTCAATTCGTGTATCCAACAACTTTTTCTCTGTCTAGAAAAATACTTCTCCCCAGGTTTATTATTCTAGCATAATAAACCGATTCGCGATCATTATTTTAACATCGAAAGGCCTAATTCCTCCAAAGAATTACTTAACAAACATGCATTATTTGTGCACGAAATTTCCTTTGGAATGGATTTCATACCGTAGAGATTGCACTCATCAGAAGGCGGAACTGCGATTAGGATCGGCACGCGTTGAAACTGTGAAAAAACAGTAAGCATGTTAACCTTGTAAGCCACCGTTCTATTTTGAATTATTTGTTTTCTTACAGTCCAGGTAGCAAATACGTTAATTTTATTTAAGCATAAGACTGACTAAGACTTAAACTTATTTTTAAAATACCACTAACATTGGAGGAAATTTGTTTGGATACTACATCCAACCTCTCAGTGATGGAAAAGATTATATCCTAAGATCACGCAGTGAACGTATCCCAACCTTCTGCATCTAACTCCACACCGTTCACAAATATTAAAGTACAACCCGTTCCATACATACCGAAACCTTCAGCAAAATCATGTGAAAACGAAAGATTCATTTAAACCATGGAAGATTAAAAAAAATCACTTGATTTCTAGAAATGGAAAAAAGCTTTAAATTGAAGATAGGTTACCCATTTTTGAATGCCACTGTTACATAGGGTTCCTACAACGAACCACGGTGTTCAAACACAGAATCACATAGTGATTCCTGGTCAAGCACTCAAGGCGCTTGCGGATGACCAAAGTAATGTATTGCTCACATCCCCTGCACTTACATACCATTACCGGTTTCTGGTAACGGCAAACAACCAGAAACTGGTAGTGGTGTGTAAGTGTAGGGGATGTGAGCAACACATTAATTTGGTTACCCATTATGTCTTCACGACAGTTAATACAGGTCTATTGTTGAGTAATGCTTGACGATTCTGTCAAACGTTATCTGCGTCATCAAAGTTTTGATTGACAGCATTGTGTTTGATGCAATCTGAGATCATATGACGCAAGCAGAGACGTTCTAATTGAATATTACTAGTTGAAATTCAATTAGCCACTTTGCAACTATCAAGATTGATATTCGAATGGTGTATTCGTGAACGATTCTGTTGAACAACATACTGACCGTGAACATGTGAGCGTAAGCTGATCCAAGCGAATTTACTGCATTTAATCAATAACCTGTTAAACGATAATGTTGGGATTTAAAAAGAATTTAGTACAGAATCGCTTATAGCAAGTTATTTGTAACGTTTCGCTTTTGGCACAGAAGCGTCGTCAAACCAAGCGCGTTAGTACAATCAAAGCGCAGGTTTAAATTGTGCTTGTCTGACAAATACTAAACTGGCTAATGACGGTCTGGCTAAGGTGGGCGCTAAGCATGTTAAGATGCACAGGCGAGATTAGGATCAATTGATGCACACCCCTTACATGCTGTGAAATCCCTTAATTGATTGATTGTGTGCAGGTGTAATCAGCATGTGCTGACCGAGAATCTTACTTGCCTAATCAGAAAACACGTTTCGATTCGTGCAGTGCACGCCGATTTGCGGAGATATCCGCCCCATCAAACATTTTGACTGCATTTTTCCAGCCTTTGTTATTTTAGTTGATTATATATAGACAGTTCGTCACACAGTATAATAATGCTTTTTCTGTAAAATACGGTTTACAAAAGCAAAGTGTTTACCAGAAACTTTGGGTTTCTATTTATTATTTCATACTCGATTCATAGAAACCGTTACTCGCTAAACGTTTTTTCGGTAACGGATATTTTATGCGTTTCAATTAGGATTTAATTAAACTCATTCGGTAGCCATGCAGTCGACGACGAACATCGTAATGAGTTCTTTGTTCTCGGAAGGGTCACTTCTTCAGTGCTCAACCTTATAGAACAGCGATTTCTCTACTAACTTATTCATAAATATTCTATGTAGGTAATATAGCTATGCTTTACAAGAAATACAAAATGTAAATCGGATCAGATGGTAAAAAATATCATAAATTATTATTAGGGATAAACAACTTGCGCATGCGGATCCTGATCCTACTGTCCCTCCTTGATGAGTGTAAACAGTCCGAAACCGGTCGTGTGGTGCATGCAAATAAGCTTTTATTATTATTACGGATCATTATTAAGCGCAAAATCATAATTATCCATGTGGATCCATGCGATATTTTACAAGCGTCATCGGTACGTATGAGGGTGTACATTTTTACGCAATCGCACAGCGTGTACTAAAAATGCGTATTTGCGACAGTTTAACCTGAAATGATGTCTATCGAGTTCAAACGTGACCGCGCAGTTGTTTGACGAGTAAATTGTGATGGTTGTCTGTATGGACGAGTTGATTAAGCAAGTATTGTCAAAATGCGAAGTAGGGCTCCCTGTCGTTGTCGCCATTGTGCTGAATGCAGTATTAACATAATGAGGCACATTTCGTATGGATGAATAAAAATTTCAATGAAGAGCTTTGTTGCTTTACCTGATGGAGCTTCCAATAGCTAAATATACTTTTCCATCAGGAATTTCATGACATATACGATATGAGGATAACTCAAGTTTTGAATTAGCTAGCAAAGGATAATGGTGTTAAATGAACCAAAAAATCTTCTGAGGAGACCAAATTTTCTTCCGATTTGTTGCCAAAATGTCTACACTGAATCATGTTTCCTAAATCGGACTGAATAATCATAACCATTACTTTTTCCTAAGAGATGGGTTGAATGAAAGTTCGTTGTTCGATTTGCTTGCTCAAATTACTTTCTAGGATGTGAAGAAGTGTACCACGAAACAGTATCCTTGTCTATTGTTTTAGGATATAACGTGATTCTTATTTTACCGTTCACCTTTCAACAGAGAGAGTCCAAGAAGGAATGTGCCCTTTCTATTGACTCAAATTCATTTTGATCCCGGATTTTTGGATCCGAGCTATTAAGGTACACACGACCACAACAGATGTTGCTGGCTCCTTCTGAACTGGTCGGGCAAACAAAGCTACTCAAATGTGCCAGTCTGGAGAACAGTTCATAAACGCTTAATTGCGATCGGTCAAACGGTGGACGGTAGCCCAGTCGTTAAGGCATGGGACTACAATGGTGATGGTCGGGGGTTCAAACCCCACCCGAAGCGAAGGATATGCACTGCTGATGAGCTCAAATAAGAGCGAAACTCGAGTCCAGTGCTTCCATTATGGACCGTCGTTATCAACTTTGTGAATCGTTCGATGGGCTTGGCACGGATGAGTAGTCACAAACACGAAATGTTTTTAATCTGACGCGTGTCACAATGACAAATGCATCGTCGACATAGAGCCACCATATATATGACTTGATACCTTCATTTTAATAGATATTTCATAACACGCTCCTATTATATATTCGCATACACTAGAGAAATAGGTAAGGCAAAAGCCACACTTTTCTTTTGATTGTATATCCGTGAATGTGACCAGATTTAGTTCATATTTAGACAAATCGCTATACTTTTTACGATTTGCTGTGCACTATCGTTTGAACGATCTCTCAAGGTCGTATCATAAATGAATAATTTCTGTTTAATTCTAGAACGTTAATTGTGTCAATTTCAGCGACGGGTATGTTACAGATTATGTATTTGGGTGCATCTATTGATATTGATCTCGCCGGGTGATCTTGACAGCTCAGCAAGTGCAGTTATTTAGAATTTGTACAGATGAACTCATCAGCATTGGTGGCTGAATCGAAAATTAAACAGTATAAAAACTAGGAAATGGTGATTGTGGTTAAAAACTGCAGTAATACACTAGAGTATGTTTTACGAACGCAAACTTTTCTAAATTTTTTATCCACATATCTTTAAATCCATTCACATTCATAATATAATTCTGAACTATATCTAGTTAGAAATATTTCACAGTCTTTACACGTTTTCAATGTGAGCATTCTTCTCGCAGTTAAATCTGTGTTGGATATGATCTATTTTGATTACGCGAAGATGTGAAGAATTAAGCAGACTATAAAAACGATCATTTGATTACATTTTCATGTGCTGTTTCCACTCGTCATGTAGGGACAGGACGATCAGGATCCGAATGCGCTCGAAACAGTAGGAGAATGGAAAACAAGTTGCGCTTTTATGCCCTCGTTGGATAAAGTTCGTACGATCAAACTGTTCAATCACAGTTTCCCAAACACAAGTACATAGATTTTAACCCGATTATCATGAACAAAAAAGCTCATTTGCATGCATTTCTATCACAAACACACCCACACCCCACGACCGGTTTCGTGGTGTTTGCAGTCATCAGTTAGGGACAGTAAGATCAGGATCCGCATTCATAGATTTATTCATTCATAGATTATATGCAGGTAAAAAGCTATGCTTTACAAGACCCACAAAAATGTACATCGGGTCGGATGGTAAAAAATATCAAAATATTGTTAGATTATTGTCAAACATAAAAAACATACTTTTCCATGTGGATATCTAGTGATTTCTTGAAAACTTCAACAGTTTCAGATCGTACCACATGAGTAGGTAAACTGTTCCACAGTTGCACATTGCGAACGGAAAATGCATATTTGCGGCAGTTCAACCTGCTATGCTGTTGGTAAAGTTTTAATTGGTGACCTCGCGATGTGTGTTATGGGAAAGATGAAACAAATGACCGCAAGGATGATTTGTTTGATTAAGCACTGTCCAAATGAATATAAGTGCTCCTCGTTTCCGTCTGTATTCGGCCGAATGTAAATTCAATAATTTAAGTCGCGTTTCGTATGGATAATTTGATAGTCCTTGGACGAGTTTTGTCGCTCTGCGCTGTGGATTTTCTAATAGCAGAATATCTTTTTTCAACCAAGGATCCCATGCCGGTATAGCATATTCAACATGAGGACGGATGTACGTTGAAATCAATTTGCAGGCAATATTGGGGTCAAACGAACCTAGGACTCTTTTAAGGAGACCCAAGTTGTTTTCAGCTTTGCAGGCAGCCAGTCGACATTGCATTGAGTTTCCTAAATCTGATTGGATAATCACACCTGCATGCGCTCGAAACAGTGGAAGAATGATAAAGGAGTTGCGCTTTTGTGCCACTTTTGGATTAGGTTGGCACGAACAACCTGTAGATTATGTTAAACGTGTATAAATCATTTCGGCAGCAGAATTCTATTAAAATGTTAACTTTTTTCTCCGAACACATTTAACCAACAATCCGATGAGAAACTAAATTTTTGATTACAAACCAATTGAGTTTACTTGCGATCGTTCATGTGCAGCATGCAGTGCCAAACACATTACGTCATGTAGTTGGGTTGAATGGTTATGTAACAATCGCAAATTAGCCTACAACTTTCAATAATTGCGACCGGGTGTCAAGTGAATCTCGAAACGCAACGTGATCCTTCATTTCAGCTGTCACCGTAATAAAATCCTTCAAAGTCTCCATATGCGTTTTGCAATACGAAACTAAAAAAACATTGAATTGAAAAAACAGCGATGATACACACTGAAATAATTTGTACTTTAGCCATAACACACAAGTAATAATGCTCTCATCAAGAAATTTTGCTAGTCATATAAACATTAGAGCCAAGAGTGATTCTTCTATTTGATAAATGTTTTACTTGCTGTGAATATCGGCCTAAATGATAGTATTAATGCTGTTTAGGTTCTAACTACTGCTGTGACCATTATGGTGTTGTTGTTAGCCTCCTTTGGTTGATGCCAACCAAGAATGTACATCGAAAGCTCATGATGGTTTCATGCTTCAAACTGTTTCGAATGACTAAACAGTTCCATTCGAGAGGAGAAATCTGTCTTGCAGCGCTCAGAGTGATGTGCAGTACTAGGTTGATCGATGTCAGTTGAATGCTGAAGACGTGATATACGATCTGCTGTTTCCCACCTCGGATTCCAAAGTAAGCACTCAAGAGCGAGTTTTATCAACTCGTAGTGTCAATGTTAAGCGCTTTTGCATCTCATTTGCAAACGCATAATGCGCAACCGCAGATGCGATCTACCCAATGATCAACTTCCTGATTTTAACTCTCTATCGAGTAGATCTTTTGGAATACGACCATTTTCTTATTTGTGCGCATGAGCCAGCCTCTGCAAGCGGTGCTGTCATAGTAGGGGACACAAAGAGCTCCATTAATGCTTTTTAACTATCCGGCATAGATCAAAATCTTTCCGAAAACATCTACTCAAGTAAATCCGCACATAACAACTATCTTTCGTAACAGCGTGCTACGGCTATCAGTTCAGCTTCACATGGCAGAAACCATCGCTATGTTCAAGATATGATTGATTGATGGCAGTAGAAATAAATTTAAATTAGATAAATTAAATAGAGTTTTCTTCCATTGATTAGATAGCTTTGTAAAATTTTGATCTAATTAATTACCTTCAAGCGAATTTTGGTCGCTGCTCTATTGCTTATCAATACATAGACATTACACGGTTGACTAATATAAATTCTTGTTCCTAGAAAATTTAACTTACGATATTTTTTGGGTGTGATCTTTACACATATGAACTCAAATATAACAAGTTAAGCTTTTATTCTTCCACTGTGTCAAGCGCATGTGGATCCTGATCCAACTGTCCCTACCTGATGAGCGCAAACAGCACGAAACCGGTCGTGGGGTGCGTTTGATGGAAATGTATGCATATGATCTTTTTGAACTCAAATTTAATTCTTCTTACTAAAAATATTTTGGATCTACCATCCATTCTAAAGCGAGACAGTGCAAAACCCATCAAATATATCATGTGCCAGAATCACGATTGTAGTTAAAGTAAACTGTTTAACAATAATTTAAGCTTGAAGCATAACTTGATGTGTAATTTGTCTGGAAAAATTTAATTTTAACATTTCAAATACGACAGAAGCTTCTGAAGTTGAAAGTGAATGTTTCTGAGTATCAACGTTAAAAGTATCAAGAAATTTGTAACTGTATCTCTATGTACAATAACAATAATGCGGTCACATATATGTCTTGAAACTTTTGACTTGGAAATGATCATCAAATCAAATTTCGAATCTAATCAAACATTGGTCCCACTCTCTCTTATTTTATCCTTGATTCGTGCTCGGATTATAAGTACATCAAATTGTGATGTCTTCAACGGATTAACACAAACTGGTTTAAATCATTGTTTGAGTGCACTGTGGAAGTTGTTTAAAAAAAGAAGTGCTCATCAGGTTTTAGTTCATGGAATTAAAGATTCCAATTAAACAAATAATCTTGATAACATCACAGATTTCAATCTAAGCCTAAACACAAGTACAAGGCAGAGGAATGTTGCGAATTAATTATGAAAAGTCATCAGAAAGCATCACATGCATGTGTACGTGATTGAAACTATTATACTGTTCAACTAGCTTCCTTCGGCAGGATGATCCGCGGGAGGGAGATACGCAGCAGCGCTAAAACAACATTTCTATTCGATTCACCTTGGTGCTCACAGCCCCATCATATACAGTTCGCCTTTTCAGGAAAACTGTTAAAGTGAAGCTTCTTTTTCATGAGGGTTTGTAAACAGTCACCAATGAATATGAGCATTATTCATAGTTATTTTCAAAGTACCTCCCTACTATCGGAAACTGATTTCTCTGTACAGCTCCTGCTTCAAGTTAAAGTGAATGCATGCTGTCTGTACAAATAAGCTAATTGATCTTGGCTTCACCTACGGTACATGACACCTCGAATGATAAATATCATTTGTTTCGAGGCACATCTATTTGCAAGTAGTGGTTCGTTTACTGCATAATCCTATTTCTCGTATTGATAATTACATACCGTTTAACAAAGCTTTTGTATCGAAATCAAAATGATATTTGAAAGTGCGTAAATAATATCCTGGCCAAACTTGACGGTTGCTTAATCTTGCTCGATAATACAGTCATTTGCCCGCATTTACGCTTAAGCAAATGTAAACATATGCCGATCATTTATTTCAGTATGCAGTCTGTGTAACAACAAAGAGTTTTACTCAGTACGAGGGATTTAACCGCTGTCAGCTGAGAAGAAGATAATCTTAAAAAGCAATAACAGCATACCAATAGAAAAATCATATTTTATGGCGATTCAACTTGTGATTGTCAGCCTCTTTCGGTAGATATCGACCAAGTATATAAATTACAGGCGCGTGAAATTTTTCATGCTCCACAGCTTACACAATGACTAAACAGTCCGATTCAGGAATGACAATCACTCCCAAAGTAATAGGCGGTACTCAGTCGATCGGCGTCAGCTGCACGCTGACGGCGTGACCTGCGTTCAGCAGCAAAAAGCTCTTCATCAGCTTGGAAATGACGCTTTAGACAGTGCCTCCAAAGCAAGTTCTGCCCAACTCATAGGTTAAGTGCCGATAGCTTTCATATATCTTTTGCACACATCTTTGAACAACAAGAGTTCATAATTTGAACCCAGTGTAGAGTTTAACTTTCGGAATACGACCATTTTCTATTCTATACACATGACCCAGTCAGCTTAAGAGGCGCTGCCGTAGTAGAGTGAACATTAACTGTAGACCAGTTTTTTGAGCCCATTACAACCCGTTACATTCTTCATCCCCAATACAATTAAGATAGGACGGATACTTCTTAAATAAATAGCATTTAGTTTCCATCGGTGTGTTGCATGCATGATCCGGATCTTACCGCGGTAAAGTAAAGCATTTAGTACGCACGCGCTGTATACCATCATCTTTGTTTTACAGTCTGCTTGCGATTACCCCAAACACAAGATCGGGACAGAATGACAGCCGCTCTGCCGATCCGCTTATCAATCTCCGTGTTTAGCGAGAGGTTATCCGCAATGGTTGAACCAAGATATGTGAAATGAATTGCTGATTCAAGCTGACAGTTTCCAACTGTGATGATTGGAGGCGATACAGTCCCTTGACCAAGGACTTTGGTCTTGCTCATGCTGATCGTTAGCCAAAAGTCTTTGCATGCCGACGAAAAACAGTCCATTAGCGACTGGAGATTCTCTTGGGAGTGAGCAATAATGGCTGCATGGTCGGCAAACAGCATGTTACCGATTAGCACATCCCTTACCTTGGTATGTGCTATCAAGTTTTTCCGGTTTAAAAGTTTGCCATCACATCGCATGCGTAGGTAAATACATTTTGTTTTAGTTCGAAAAACGTTTCTGCAACAGATAATAGAAAATAGCGAACAACGTGTTAGCTAGAACACCCTTGTTCGACGACTCGACGAATTGCAAAAGCTTCTGAACTACAGTCGTTAAAATGGACCGAGCCCTTAATGTCAGTGTGGAAAGAAATAACGATTTTCGACTGTCTTGGAGGTCGGTCTATACGATAGAAAGTTTTGAAAAACCCTTATTCTAACGTAGCCAAATACCTTTGTTATAGAAATAAAAACAGTGTATAGTGACATACGACGTTCGCGCGATACTTTCCTTGAAGTTGTCTTATAAGAAGATCATGTCAACGGTTGATCTTCCCATGCGGAAGACACTTGAACTACGAAGTAAACACTATGTGCTAAAACTTGTAGCCGAAACTTTAGCAACTTTAGCAACAACACTCAGAAGGGAGATTCCTCTGTAATTGTTACAGTCGCCTCTATCACCCTTATTCCTAAATAGCGTGACGATACTTATGTCTCGCATCTCTTGTCGGACACACTCCTACTGCCAACACTGAAAAAGCAATCGTTGGAGTGGCATAGGATAATGCAACCATTTCGAGAATAAACGTCAAGGTATTGATAGAAGTTTATTTTCTACTGGCAAATCATGATAAAGTAGACCTAGAAAAATACACGTCGAAATAATGCTGCAATATAGTAATGACATGAATAGAAACAAGGTATGACATGATTAAGATTGTCATGAGTAAGAGCAGAATCAGAAGGAATGTTTCAAACGACTTTGAATGCCAATTTTGTGGTTATTCGACATTCGGCTTCACCGGTTCCACGCGACGGTATGCGGGTATAGAAGTCACAAAAAACACAAAACAGCCGAATATGACGATGAATAGGCCCACAACATTTCCCAATAATTCTTTCGGGTTGAGAGCGGAATACCTATAGTTATTAAAGAAAAGGTTGGGTCGGTATTCACAAATTACTTTGTGCTATGGGAGCAAAGTTAACATAAAATGGTAATGTGACAGATCGAATAGAAAAAAATTTTGTTCATGACGTCCGAAGAAAGGAGATCAAGTAGCGCTACAAAAGCACGTAAACTGAATTGAGCAATTCCATCGTGGGGTTTATATCAAGCGTACAAACGTTTAAAAACTCAATCACTGTTACGAAGGGTAAAAACATGCAATTATATAAAAGAACTATATATATATATATTATATTACTGTTTGATATAAAGAAGATTTTAACGCACAAAAATAAATATGCGCAAGTATCAAAACATTTGAATTGATAATTAAGACGCTGCTCAGCAGAATTATTAGAACGGAATAATACAGCATTCAACAATGATATATGCTCAAGGTTTGCCTGTTAATTTTCGGAAAAAAACGTGTATTTCCTCTTTACTCTTTTAATTAAAATTTCATCGAGACTAATTCTGATTTACTTGAGTGACGAGGTCAAATAACACAAAGGCAGTGCAATGTGAGTAGTTTGTGAGCGAAACATTCGCGTAAATCATACTCAATTTCATAGCAGAAGTTGCAGCTTGAAGGGGTAAATTTTATCCAAACGGTTTGGCGTAGTGATTCAACAGTGCCCCGCAAAAGATTGTTTACAGCAAGCGTCAAATATTGATGGATAGACATTCTTAGTTTTTGCGGATTATGCAAACTTCACCTACATTTCTGTTGTTTTCTCGAATATCCCGAAATTATCTTCACCCTCGGAATACTCTGTGGACTTTCAACATAATTCAGGCTCGTAAAAGTTTTTTTGGATTTTTAACGTTATATTCTGAACTATAAAGCTTTTTTAAATTCCCATATTTTTATTATAACGTGGCAGCGATAAGTGGAATGTGGGCAAGTTTACATAAATGTTTTGATTGAAAAAAAACATTTTCAGATTTCACTATTGAAAATCGACTTGAACGAATGGTAATCCACTTTAACGAAAATGATTTGCCTTCAAGCAATTTATAATCGAAATTTCACAATAAGCACGTGAACGTAATCGGTTGAACCTGCCGTGCGATTAGACTTAATTAGCGACGGAAAGTGTTCGTTGCGAAACATAAGATGTTACACTCACGCTCCAGAGAAGAAATTAAATTCCGTTATCCCGGATATGCACACTCCAATAATCAGCAAGTACAAAAGGTTCCCGAATGAAACATGAAGAGGCAGATAGGTTGCTCGTGAATGTAGTGGGACTTGTGGAACGAGGAACGTAATGAGGCCGGCCAACCACTGTAATCACAAATAACAAAACATTTCACGTTGTCGAATAATTTGAATTGCTTATACTATATAATAAAAATAATTGTAATGTTACATTGTACAATAATACATGATTGTTTATTTAATTTTAAATGGTTCATCACGAATTCATTTAACGGTAATTGTTATATAATGCTATTTTTACGATTTCCAAATTTTTAATCAAGTGTAATCAGATGAATACTTCCAAATGAAACATGCCTAGTCTAGAGAAGTAGATAAGATCTGGGAATAATATTGCAGAACTTTCTAATAATCACAATAATATTTTGCACGCGACCATTAAAAAAACCAATAATGTCTGAGTATATTAGGGCTGAATGAATATTCATTAATGCAATACTTTTTATACTATCAACATCTGGGTTTTGCTGCGTCGGTAAAAACATTCAAATTCCGTCTATTCCGTCTATTTCCGTTACAACGCTAAATGTAGTGAGATCTTGCTGTTAGATAAGAAACAAAACTAATCTATGTATTACTTCTATAATGTATTTAATCATCTCTCTTACACATTTAAAGCTACTTCCATCATTCACAAAAAATTATTTCAATTAGATTTAATGGCAGTCCAGCGTTCTGCAATTGGTACAAATAGGTAATTTGTGTAATATTACAAAAGGGACATGAAAACAGTGAATTTTATAACCTTAGCATGCATATTCCAAAAAATAATAAGATAAATATTATTTTATTTTAAAATACATGTGTTTACGTATACTCCGTTTACAAAACGCATAGTGTACACATTTAAAAATACCAATCTCGTTTATAATAGGTCTCTCTATGATATAGAAAAGCAATTTACCTGGATGGCGAACAAAACCACAGCAATTAGTCCTAGCCAACTGTGCAGGCTATACAAATGGGGGATCGTTGTGGTTTCGCGCAATTGGAAAACTGCTCGTAATCCGACTATAGTGAATATCAATGCCAGCATATGCAAAACGCCGTGCAGTATTTTGATTGGCAATTTTTGCTGGTGGCGGAATATCCGATAAACTAGAATTGCTGTCAAAGAAAATGGACGTTATTTTAATAGCTGCTGAATACACGTACCGGTGCTAAATAGCCAAATCTATTTTCAAGATTTAATGTGTAATTTAACTGTTTGAAAATATATCACAGAACGAAACAGTTATGTAAATTATGCTGTTCACTTAATTGATGAAAATGTCTAAGACGGTACTCAGAATAATGATGTGCAGGCCTCATTTGTATTTTAAACTTTTACTCGCCCAAGTAACACTAAAATTAACAATTTATTGCGGTTTGTTATTCAGCAAGTTTTTCGTAAATAATTGGGCTCAATTCAGTTGCATGAAATCAGGTGTCATGTGAAAGTTGAGCTAGGTACCTGGATACGTAAGGGATAGCACAGTAGACTGCAAGACATTTTAAAATATTAATAATGATGATTGGGATGATAACATATAAACCGTATTTTGCCAGGTTGAGGTTTGTTCGAGTATATATGTATGAAAGCACAAGCCTGATCCAAGCAAAGTGCCGCACAGCCAGAGACTGCACGTGGGCTAATATACTATCAGGTTGCCCGGGCCTAGACAGATATGAGAAAAAAGGAACAGGAAATGGTAGTGAGACTCCAGCGTGTTTCAGCATGCAGTTCACTACCTCTGGCCAATCAATTTAGCACGGTGTTAGCCGCACAGCACAAAGTAGTGCACGATTGCACATCCGTCAAACATTATTTCACGTCACAAATTTGGATTTGATTTTGCAGTGATCAACAGTTTATTACAACCTTTCTATCACTTACCATCACCGTACACGAAGACGAGGCCAAGAACGAGAAAAAACGGATGGAAGTTAAGTAGAGTTCTGGGGTTTGTCCAATTGAACCCTCCTGAATAAACGCCGAGCCAAACTCCGAGAAGTATAATGCAAACAATTCCGAATATCTTGAATGATTAATTATTATCCGGACAATTACTTGTGATAGAATAATAATTGCCCAAAATCCACATCCAACTTGATTAGTTTCTTTGTCTTCACTAGCATTCATTGTCATCCCTAGAATAAACAAATTTTAATATATTGCAAGTAAATAGTCTCAGAAAAACAAAACGATAAACAATGAAAAACTTAAATAACGATAATTATTTACATGCATTCACATAACAGCATTTCACAACCATTTCTGTGCTGTTTACAATCGTCTGACACGGACAGTAGGATCAGGGTCACATCCCTTGAAACAGTGGATGAATGGTGAACAAATTGTTCTTGAATACTATTTATGGATGGGCTTGGCACGACCAACCGTTTAAATCTTATGTGCACCTGCAAATATAGATTCACACATATACCCGAAGATGTGTTACGGTCAAATTTCTGTTTGATTATTAAAACGTAGATATAGATCCAAAATATTTGACATCCCGATCGGGCATATTGTTAAGAATTGTTGCTACAATTTCTTTGGATAAGAAAATTTTACCTCAGTATTTTAATTCGTTATTAAAACCACCACGGAAAATCTGTTATCGATAACCTAAATGTTACACGACCGTCAGGATGAACTTAACTCTATTTCCAACTTCATTTTCATAATGCATTGAATAGATTATTCGATAATTTTTACGTAAACGAGAAGTAAACAATATTTTTCTAAACATTGTAGTAGAAGAGTTTTAAAGGTGAAGATGAACCGTTAAAAGATGTGAGTTATAAAATATAAAATGTAGGAATAAAAAATAATAAAGATTTTGCGATCAAATTCGATTATTATTAAAACGTTCATCGCCATTCATGTGCTTAAATGTCACAATAAATCAGATGAAACACATTGAAACTTTTATTGAGAAAGGATAAGTTGCCATACCATATTCATAAGTATTTCAAATTTTAAATCTACAGATAGATTAAAACCAATTTATAACTTCGTGCAGTTGCAGAATGTTAAGAATCTTGACAATATTTTATTATATGTGGGGCGAAGATAATCGAATGACCTGGACACAATTTTGATTGAAGATTCTCACTAAAACGATTCATGAATTATATTTTGCCTCCACTTTAAAATAAACAGAAATATCTGAAAATTTATAATAAAAAATGATGGAAATAATGTTACAGACAGAAATGATGAACGTAAAAAGAATTTTTATTACAAAAATTTTTTTAATTGGTATGAAAATTAAACTATCACCATCGATATTGAATAATAATATTGCATGCCTGAATTTAGCGTTCGCAAATCATGAAGAATATATAGGTCAAATAAAAAGATTAAGTTCAAAGTAGTAAAACAAATCACATATACTTTATTATCGATTTGTATATATTGAATTTAGGAGTCTTTTTACTCAGAATATGTTTGTCAAAAAATTTGAAAAAATATATAAAATTGCATTTTAAGTCAAATGATTAATCGTATTATGTTCTTGTTCTTCTTCTTCGGAATCGAAAGAAGAAGATGAAGAATTACTTTATTTGTGTTCACGAATTTTCAGCGATAAAACTCACGAAAAGCAGAAGGAACAAAATCCCGTTTAAGCTTCATCACACTAATAGACATGGGTGACTTCTGCTGATAAGGTGAACTCTGAGAGTAGAGGAACACCACTATATCACTCTGGGGATCAAGTCCCTCCGTCTCAACAAATGCTGATCCAACGCGCTTTGGAATAGCTATTCAGATGGTAGAGACAGGAGCCCATTCTGTAGAGAGTTCCAAGTGTTCACCACCCGCGTGAATAGTGTGCTCGAATTACTAAGCTTTAGCCTTCTAGGCTTCTGCAATTTAAAGTCATGACCCCGAGTCCTCGATTCGCCTACTAATCGGAAGTACTGGAGGAACTCGTCTTCATATTGACAGAGAAGAATACGGCGTGTCAGGAGCAGGTTAAATCTTTCCCTTCGAAGTTCTAGAGGGAAAAAAATTCAAAAAGCTCCTCCTATTCTCGTACGAGAGTTCGCGCATTCTACAAACCATCTTAGTGCTCCTCCTTTGTACCCTCTCAAAGTTATCGCATTCGCCTTTAGACTGAGGAAATGCAACACTTGGCCCATATTCTAACATAGGACGAATGTACGCCGAGAGGAGTCTCTGCAACATTTGCGGAGTTATGGACGCAAATGAACGCCGAATCGCCCAGAGCATCCTGGTAGCGCTGCCTATTCTCCGACAAGTGTCAGATTTCGAATTCAAGGAATCCATAACCACAATCCCTGAGTCTTTTCCGACCGTCAACGCTTTAATAGGCTAACCTCCAAGCAGTGACATCAAAGTTTATGCGCATGATCACTGTCTTATCCTCATTGATAGGCAGTGACCAGCGATGTGTCCAACTGACTAGCTCATCAACTGCTTGTTGCAGTTAGTTGGGGCAATCGCAGGAACTGACCAAGGCCCACCGTTTAAGATCATCCGCGAATAAAAGACAATCGATCGCTACCGCGTATTGAATATCATTCACGAAAATTTTGAATAACAATGGGCCAAGGACAAATCCCTGTGGCACTCCGGAGCCTCATATCATCTCTGAAGAGAAAACTCTATTTACCTCCTGACCGCCCTGAGATGAATGCCTCGATCCACTCAAGTAGACAACCTTGAATACACAGTCAATCGGCGGTGGGGCACGCGATCGAACGCCTTACTGAAGTCGATGAAAATGACATCGACCGCTTGACCAGAATCAGTCAAAGCACACCAACTTTCTCGTGCCAGGAGCAGATTACTTACGCATGAGCGATTTTTGGTGAATCCATGTTTTTGTGGACATCAACGCCCACACTCCAAAAGAAAGTGCTCTATTTTCCTTTAGATCAGCTTCTCTAAAATTTCACCCATCACAGAAGTCAATGTTACTGGCCTGTAATTAGCGGGACTACTAGGGTCCCCACTCTTAAACATAGGTTTATTAATACCCTGTTTCCATTCTTGTGGCAAGAAACTTATTGTTACAGATTTTGTAAACAACCTGACCAGCGAAACGCACAACACTTATAATAGTGCTTGTAAAACCAACGGATGAATACCGTCTGGGCCTGGCGCGGATTGTGCGTCTAACTGTTCCAACAGGAGTCTAACTGTCTCTATATCCACATCAAGATCAGGCAGGACCTCACTGTTAGTAGAGACAGAAGGGCATTACTGTCTTCCAGAAAGTACACGAAGGTATATTTCTTATCCATGGCATTAGCTTTCAAAACATCCTCAGTCATGTCTACCCCATTAGTATATATCAAATTAGGAATATATGGCGACGCCGTTATGCGGCGACGAATGTATGCGAATTGCTGTTTTGGTGCACAAGTAGACTCGTCAACCAATCGCTGCTCGTACAACATACGTTTTCTGCGTTCTAGAGTCATGCAATGGTTTCTAGCTTGTCGATAATTGTCATAGTCAGTGGCGTTTTTCCGGTGTACGAATTTCGACCAGAGCTTTTGACCTTGCCGCAAAGGTTTTCTTATCTCCTCATCAAACCGAGGTTGATCATTTGCGTTACGGCAACGTGTGGACAACGGAACAGCCACTTCAACAACTGTCAAAATATTATTACAGATCACCAGCCAACAATCTTCAACATCAGCTGATTGATCGAAAGACTAATCAAGAGATGAAGCAACATCCCGTAACCTACACGCGTCTGCCTTCAGAAAATTCCATCTGGGAATTGGATCCGGTACCAATCCAGTGTTGCGTTTCCAAATAAAAATTAAGGTGACATGATCACTAGAGCCTAATGAAGCTGCAGTCCGAAGCTAAGCAATATCGGACTGCGTAGGAATGAATACCAAGCCAAAAATGGACTCACACCCAGTACGGCCTACTCTGTTCGGATAGGAAACATGCTGCACGATGCCACATTAACCACAGCGTGAAATAAGTCCAGCTCGAATGACCCAGAACCTTCCTCTAGCGAAGTCCAATCAATACTGTGAGCATTGAAATCTCCCATAATCAAGCAGTCTGAGGATTTACCATACTGATGTATCTGTGATATCAGAGTATCTGCCTGAGTATTAGGAGCACGATAAACGACACCTATCGTGGCAAATGAAGTTGCAGTACTTATACGGCACCATAAACTCTCAGCCATACCGACAGTCTGCCGTAAGCGAGCTAACACTGCGATAGAAATATGCTGTTGGAAATATGAGGCAACCCAACCACAGATTTTAGCGACTGTTCGATGTGAGCGAAAGAGTCTATATCCAAGTAGGGCCAGCTCTGGATCATCCTGCTCAGGTGAGAGCCAGGTTTCCCTCACCGCAATGGTCGCCGGAGGGTCTTGTTTAATCCGATCAAAGAGTTCATCCAGTTTGTTTCTCAAGCTCCTCGCATTAAAATATATCACTTTCAAAAATCCAGAGCCCTCCAAATGCCTATCGTCAGAGGTTTCCAACGAACTTTTAGTTCCATCCTCACAACCCGAATATCCACAATGCGCAAATTAGTTTTACCTGCGGCTCTGCGCTCGCTTATATCCTGAGTAGCTTTTCGCATTTTCAACGATGTTCCGGAGAGAGATCTCACAGATGTCGCAGTTCACTACCGTTTAACCTGTAAACCCTCTATAGCAGTGAGGTCAATTGCTCAGCAGAGTTTAACACAATTTTTAACGGTCTTGGGCGATCACCTGGCGCTGGCCTGTGGCCTAGACAAAACGCTGTGCGTACAGTTACACTCTTTTTACCTTCTTCGAAAAGGAGGGGGAAGAGCAGAATTTAAGAAATCGCGTTCCTGTTTAACCCTGTCTATCGCCAAAGCACCTGTTTGCTCAGGCGCATTGTGAAAAATGATGCAGGTTTTTCTGCTCTCAACAGTGGTAAAGCTCTGGTGTTTATTCTTGACAGTTTTATCTTGCTGTGATAGTTCCTGGACCTCTTTGGACTCAAGAAAGTTCGTTGCCCCGGCAAAACTAACTCTGTCTTTGGAACCGAGTACAGTCGAGGAAGTTAATTTCGCAAAGGTGCGTACATCTTCAGATTGCACGCAAACTTGCTGTACACAAGATGTGTGGTGGTTATCCTTTTTCAAGGGTGAGCCAATGTTTACAATCCCCCATCAATACCTTCAGAGGTCTTAGCAGAAGCTGTGTCAACTTGAAGCTGAGTACTTGCGATATCAAAACCAGTCGGTGGAAGGCATATCTAACATATCGTGCGAATGATATCGCATGAATGTTTCTGAAGCCAACGATACATGTCCGGCTTCATTCCACCACTTCGAATATGTCTCCGCATTAAACATTTTTCACATTGAATAGCATTAGCTTTATTGGCGACCTGTTTCAAAAAACCAGACAAGAATCCTCAGAGGTAGCAGCGGAGTTCCCATTCTCTTGAAGCTTCCTTGCAGTCGGTGCTGCATGATCTCCTTTTGCAGATTAACGAGTCGTAACCATGTTCAAATCCGTTGAAAAAAGATTAAAAGTTCTCGTAATAATCTTAAAATAGATCAGCTATCCACAACAATATCAAAATGTCGTAAGAAGCAAACGACCACGTTGATCTTGAAATTTAAAAATGTTATCTGTACAAATTTTGTTTGTATCAATCTCTCACAAATTTTAGTATTGTACGAGGTCTTGTGAATATAGATTTTATATATATATCTTACAGATGTGGAGAATATAGTGTATAAATATCCAATAGGACAAATCGATCACCATGTCTTGGAATTCACGTAAGTTTGTAGCTCTAGGCGCAACAGTGACGGAAGGAATTGCGTCAGAAGGGTGAACTACCGTGCTCTGTGTGCCGAGCTACAAAGCACAAGTTTTGCACAAATGGGTTACTCCGATCCAGATATTCATATGCGCTCTCTCTTACAGCACCTGGAATAGTGAAGGAACATTCAATGTTTGTTTTGAAGAAAACGACTCAAAGTAATAAATGATTACTATGAAGCAGGACTAAAATTGGATGAAACAAAGTGCAATATCATGGAAGTTTTACAAGTATACCAGCACAGATGATCCTTGGGCACAATTTACTCGACTGCGAAACAAAGTTATCAGCTTAATTCGAGATGAAAAAACAATCTTTCCAAACGCTATTAATTTCACAGATGCACTAGAATCCGAAACTTATATAGTCACGCAAACGATAGAACGTATATTAAACCAGGAGTCTTTTCCCTAAACACTTCGTCTGGCACCACAGAATACATTAATCAAACCGCTAACCTGTCATGCGCAGCTATCTGAACCTCTATCCTGCATGGTAAATAATTTGCTCCAAGCTTACGGGAAAACAAAAGACTGGAAACTGGGACAAATAATACCCATTTACAATGTTGGTTACCATTCAGATGCTGAAAATTACAGGTCGATGACATTGCTGTCTTTAGTATAAAAATTTTTTAAGCTAATAATAACCGCAGAAACAGTGAGACATCTGGAAACAAACTAACATTTGACAGTTGCACAACATGAATTTCGCAGAAATCATTCTTGTCTAACAAATTTGCTCACAAGCTTAGACGATTGGAGCGATTCTCGGCTGCTCGGCATGTTATAGCGGATAATTGGACGTTCTTCCCCGGGGTGTTTTCCTCTCATGTTGAACAGATATATAAACCCGGTTATAGACTATGCCGCAAAGCCTGAAAAGCATTGCCTTAAAAGACTTCTTACTTCTGGGTCGCATATACCAGAGAGCTTCTAAGATTGTCATTGTACTCGAAAATATGCCATTCGCAGAGCGACTAAGACGACTACAGCCAAGGACACTTGCACAAAAATAAAGCTAGGTCATCTCATCCTCGCTTACAAAATACATACTAATGTTTCCCAAATTTTCACCCGCAAACTTCTAGCAACAGCCGTGGTAATGGTTGCAAGTTAAAAATATCACATTCTAAACGCAATAGCCGCAGGTATTTTTATTTGGTGAGGGTGTGCTTTGTTGACTTGGCAGTGTGAACCAGTCAGTAGTTATGCTTATTTTAAAAATGCCGTATACAATTTTGATTTATTTTAGGCGTAAATCTTCAGATAATGCTTTAGAAAATAGGTGTCAGTAAGAGATTACATTTTTGTGTTAATGAAGTCTGATTGATAACAGATTCAGGGTAACAGATGATTCAATTCTCCCTTGCAACAATTATGTGGTAAAAAGAGTTAAGACGTTAGTATGTATGACTCAATGCAACTTCCATTGGTATTGATGAAGTTTTAAACCAACCTCTTTAAAAAACGTCTTTTCTGAATAAAGATATATATTCCAGATATGCATTCCGATTAATTGAGAGACAGTTGATCAATTGTGAGAGAAGATTTCTAAAATCTGAATAGTAAGAATAGAAATAATTTGGAATTGTCATTTTTAAATATAAAGTGGATGATAAAATTTGTCGGCCTCCTTTTGTCTATGTCGACAATGTACAGCAAAATTTCATGTTTTATGTTCCACAGCTTCTCGGATGACTAAGCAGTCCGATTCGGGAGGAAAAATATTTTCAGCTGCGCATGCAACAATAAGCCTAACTCGGTCGATGGGCGTCACTTTACACCGGCAGCGTGATCTGCTTTCGGCAGTTAAGAGCTGTATCTGCTCCTCCCCAACTTGCAGATGAGGCTCAACCAATGCCTCAAATTTGAGCGGTCAAGAGCAAGTGCTTCCCAGTTCGCGGGATCAACTCAAAGCGCTTTAATAGTTTTCGCAAACGTCGTTGTATCGCAAGTGCGGTCTGCTTAAATGTCGACTTTCTGATCACAAATTACCATAGAGTTTATCTTTCGGAATACAACTATTCTCATTTCTAATCATGAAAATAATGTTCAGTGAATTTATGGTTTCCATGTCCTTATAGCGGGGTGGTATCGTGTTCAGGGTGTAACATCGCTGGATGTTGTGGCATTTAGACAAGTAAGGCATCATCCCGTGACACGACTACCTATCACATTCTCTAAAGTAGAAACCAAGGAAGTTGAAGCTGATCAACCTGCTAGAGACAGAAAGTGAGAGTTAAACTGTTGGTAGCAAACAGATTCTGAACGCATGATACGGAGGTATCAAATTTTATGAAGAATTTCGTTTCAAACGTGGCTTAAATATGTTTACTCAAACATCCATTCAGGCATCATCATTTCATCATTCCCCGATAATATAGAAGATTCCATGTGAATTAAAACAATTGATCAAACATTGCATGAATTGGTTCAGCAATTGGTATGTGAATTCATTATTATTCATTTATTTAAATTTATTATCACCATCATTATTATTACTATAAAGAGCGTGTAACGCCGTATAAAAACAAGCATGGCGTTTGGATTGGTCATGCCCAAGCGTTTTTCTATTTATTGTTACTTAATTTCGCCAATATAGAAGTCTTTTCTGTTTTTGAAACTTGTTCACATATTCCTATGTAAAAGGAGGACATTCGATGCCCCTCACGATTCCAATGCTGTATACTCTTTGTAGTACAAAAAATAAAGGCTTTGCTCCGATGGTCAGAAAATGTCGCATTAAAACTGGAACATCAGGATTTAAAATAATCGTGTGGTCTGAACTTTCATCAAATTCTATCGCAACAATTGATTTCGTTGTATGAATGAAAATTTCCAAATTGCATAATAATCTTTAACTTTTTCCTCATATCCATTATTCTTATTGACAAAAATGTTTGGTTGTTATTCTTTTATTCACTGAAAATTCGTTTTAGGAATAAAGCTCTCTTCTTGTTGTTTAAACTGAACTGAACTGAACTCGAATATAAGAAACAAGTACGGATTTGAAACTGAGCAACGGAGAAATCCATTTGGATAGAATAAACAGCTTTGAACTAGAACTCTGGTGCTATGATCATTCAGATTTATTTTCAGAAGGTAAAGTAATTTGCATCATATTTTCAGCTAGGCTCAGTAGAGTCGGTAGAATCAGTGGTATTTCTCTATCATTAATGAAGTCGAACCCTTAAAACATAAAAGCTGGAAACGCGAACGTCACTCGTACTGCCAGCAGCACCCGTCCATTGATCCCCGACAAGCATACGTTTAGTCAAACAGGAACAATGACGTTGGAAACCATGTTGGAGTTTAGATTAGAAATGCCGCTGCTTTGTGTAATCCAATAACGTGTTTGCGAAGATCAATACTACTACTTCAGACAGGACTGATGGTAAGCAGGTTGGACGATTATTAGATGCCAGAAGTCAGAATCACCGTGTATGCAGTGATAGAGTCATAATTTTTACGCAACGGTGAGACAACCGACATTAAACAGTTGTTACAAAAGCCTGACCAAAGGTAAACGCAAGGAGAGTCCGCTAAAGGAAGCTACCTTGGCCAACAGAGCTCAATGATTGCAAGTTTCCCAGCTGACGAAGCAAAGCATCAGGTGTAAATATTACGTCGGTGCGTGTTGATAGTAACTCAAACTTAAAGCCAGGTATCATAGTAGTGTTGGTCGGTTTTGTAAAGACAGAGAGAGAATTCTAATGTGTTTCGGCTGATACGTCAGCCAGTGCGATTTCGCCAGTGATAGTTTTTAAACAATCACGCAAGTTTTCTGTCTGAGATGCTCAACGAATCGGAAAAGCCATTCGGGTTCAGCAGTGAACGTAAAAATAAAAGATTTTTGTGATGAAGAAGATCCTCACGAATAAAACAGGCAGTTTCATCATGACACACTTGAATGCATTCCAAATTCTTTTGCGAGGTACTGTGGATGTGAACAACACGTTATATGTTTCGTTAGAGTATCCACTTTCACGTACGCCAAAGAAGAATATTTGTCGTAGCATTGCTGAAAGTAACTGCCTTGCTTGTTGTACATAGAGAAAACGACAGATAAAGTTAGGTGAAGAATTGACACCATGAATCATCAGCATCTTGAACATAGTCAACAGTCAAGAGATAAGTGTGATGAAAAATGGTTGTTCGTACGAGTTCAAGTGCATGTGAAATGATTCGCGGATTTGTTGCCATCATAAAAGAAGGTGAAATGAAGAAACACATTATGACTGTGGCCGTAGGGTCGGTGTGGTTCTACTGATAAGATCGTGAACTCGTCGTCCGTAAGAATGAGGTCTAGTAAGGATGGTCTATCATATGAAACGTACCGCGTGGGTTCCAACGAGTGGTTACACAATGAGTTGGTGTGTATATGATCTAGTGCTTCCGAGAAAAATCTGTGACTGCAAGATAAGCGTCCAATAATTCGGTCAAGTTGAATCATAATAACGTCTTGCGAATGCTAGCATTGTGGAGCATGGGTACTGTTAACCAATAGCTAAACTTTCGCGGACAAAGAGTTTACAGGTGGCGATGAAGAATAAGGATTAAGATAATTTATCCCGTAGATTGTTTCAAAATACAGCACAATGTGTTTGTGGATTTGATAGTAACAGTTTCATATTTTATGGAATGCATGAAAGTGTGAACCAAATGTCTACAGCACAGCACAGTGTTGTTCGTTCAGAACGAAACACAGTAATATTAGGAAGTCGAAACTAGCTTCTGAGATGAGTCTGGTACTTCCAAGTTTCAGTTACCGTTATACCATCGTAGTGGAAACAGATTACACGAGGTCGGACTTCAGGAATTTTCCTCATGAGTTCCTGAGCATTTGAGTCGGCAACATATAAAAGCCTCAGATGAATGAGTTATGCTTGCGCTTAGATACGGCCGGTCGAGATACGGCCATTAAGGGTAAATTTATTGAGAACATTTTGTATGCTGTTTGCTAGATTTAGTTGTCAATGTTGTTCGTTGGTCAGCTTGATTTTGGTTGAGCTGAAACTTCAGTTTGATTTGTGAAGCAGATTATCAAGGTATATATGCACACACGATGTTGCAGTACGTCAAGCCAGGCACCCAGCATCTATGACAGTTGATAATGTATCAATCAAGCTTAGTTTTGCGAGGCGAAAAGGGTTCATTTATATATGATTGAAGAAGGAAATCGATTCCAGTTATAAGAATAAGACACTGCTCTATTCGGGATTTTTTGTAATTTCAAATTCAGACTAATGTTAGAAGAAACACAGAGACAAAGAATAATGTAAAAATTAAAAATAATATAATATCTGCAAAAAGTGCACACGTAATTTCAAAGCGACAAATTTGACCGCAAGTGTTCAATCAACAGTTGCTAAGGGTATCATAAAGCAAACAGCATAAATGATCTCAGATATGAAGAAGTTGACCAAACCAGTATGGTGTGTTTTCATCGAGTTTGTGAGGATGATGGCATTTTAAGGAGATTGTAATGCAGCGGGTGGGAATTATCGATGACGATGGTATTTATAAGCCAATCGCCAGAGCAAAAGTATTCTTTCACGATTTGATTCTTCGCAAGTCACTGATTTCACATTAGAATGATTGTGCATTTAGATTACAAGGAAAATTAGACTTTACAAAATTTTATTGCAAAATCCTATCATCATATTTCACATGCCAAAGACGACATTGCTTAGACAATCATCATAACACCATTCAGGCTTTGATTTATACGGGTGCAATTTTACTTAACAAATGTTGCTCCAACATTCTAAAGTCTGATTGAAAAATTGATGCGACGATTACAATTCATATGCGCTAATATTGACGACATCCACTTTGCAAGTAGCACAGATGGTGAGCACATCCAGCACTTGCACCAAGTGTTTTGCCGCTTCCAAAAATATCGCGCTGTTATCAAATAATATTTACGCACTTCCGCCTTGGAAATGTTCGACGTTTTCGACCGTCGAACAATACGCAATTTACCCTAGAAGCATAAAACTATTCAAAAATACTCGGAGCTAGATTTCATCAAAAATTTGCGTCAAAGTTCGTGTTTAGTAGACTATTGCAGCCGTTTTATTTCAAATTTTCCTCAAATAGTTTCAGCATTAACTGACATGCTATGTGGTAAAACGTCAAACCTATAGATTATATACATTGCTCTGCATATTCATTTGTATCGAACCCGTATTAGAAAAGGTCGCACAGCTCTCGCGCATATACTCTAAAGTAGACAGTCTGCTGATCATCAATAGTGTCGTATATTAAACTTTAGTTGGTGCCGTTTTACAACAACTTGATCATGGCCAGTTGCATTCACTGCGCTTCGTTTTGAAGTGTTTAAAGTACGCACCGATAAATTACAACGCATTCCGCGAGGATTTACTGGCATTTTACTTGCCAATCAAACACTACGATTATATCATAAAAGGTCGACAGTTCACTGTCTCAAACGACAACAAACCAATATCATTCTTATTTAAAGGCAAATAAACAAGATATAAGCCGATATTAAACAATACAAGTGCTTAATCAAGTTGCGCTTGTATGCCACTGTTGAGTAAGGTTGGTACGACCAACCTGTTCAATCACATGAGCCCCCACTCATGTAGACTGGGTTTAAAACTCATGACCATAAATATAAAACACATTTGCATGTATCTGCTTCACACAAAACACCCCACGACCGGTTTCGTGCTGTTTGCACTCATCAGGTAGGGACAGTAGGATCAGGATCCGCATGCGCTTGAAACAGTGGAAGAATGGTAAACAAGTTGCGCTTGTATGCCACTGTTGGGTAAGGTTGGTACGACCAACCTGTTCAATCACATGAGCCCCCACTCATGCAAACAGCACGAAAACGGTCGTGGGATGTCGGTGTGTTTGTGATGGAAATGCATGCAAACGAGCTTTTTTGTTCATGATAATCGGATTAAAATCTATCTACTTGTGTCTGGGAACGTGATTAAACAGTTTGATCGCACCAACTTAATCCAACGATGGCATAAAAGCACAACTTGTTTTCTATTCTTCCACTGTTTTGAGCGCATGCGGATCCTGATCGTACTGTCGCTACCTGATGAGTGCAAACAGCACGAAATCGGTGGTGGGGTGTTTTGTCTGAAGGAGATGCATGCAAATGTGTTTAATACCAGTGCTTGTTTTCACTTAAAATTTGGACGAGGCGGTAACACGTTGTCATGCACGCTCATTACTTCAAATACGTTATGTCCTTAAACCAAGCTGCGATCAACCTGCCACTTGCGATGTCAGAACCGTTTTCCATCGTCCATTTGTCAACTATCTTTAGGACATCTATTCTTCTACAAAGTGTATGGTTTATCCCACCCTAGCATTCACACTACACGGAGCATGATCTAAAACTTTGCATTTGGCCGAAGATTAAATAAAGCGTCACGAATTGGGCCAAGTCATGCATCAACTTCGAATGTAGCAAGATTAACAAGCATACTGTGTCTTCTTCGGGTGAGAAGAAAAAAAATAGCTTCATCTGTCTAAACAAATTTGCAGCAAATAATATTAATTTATTCATACAAATTTTTGGAATAAAATGAACGAACAAAAAATAAACTTCATAGTTTTACGGAAAACTTTGAATTGCCAATCAAATTTTCAAATACGAAATAGCATCGATTTCGTCTACCAGCAACATCAAACGT
>JACCGJ010000519.1:62520-103766 GCA_013407085.1 Atriophallophorus winterbourni | reverse complement strand
AGTATTTTGCTTGAATTTTAACGCTATTTTGGGTGTCATTTTTGTTTGTCACAGAAAATTTGGATGATATTTTGGTAAATCGATTCTTCATATTTTTATACCAGGTCGTCTTTGTTTGAATTGAATTGATTCTGGAGTATTTAGCTCCATTGTTACTGTGACGTTCCCATACAATTGGGGTTTGTATATTTATTTTTGTTGTAATGGTTGGTAATTACAGTACCGTAGAAAATCTGAATCGTTGTTTTGAATTTGTCGAAATGAGAAACGGGTGATCTAAGCGTTACTCACGTCACGGACGATACGATAGACCTAACCTATTCATCTACCTCCCAAGTTCATGTACTTATTGTCGGCGCAATTTTGTACCACGTGTGCTTTATTTTTAAGATATTCGCTACCACAACATGTGGTGAACTCACATTGCATGGCGAAATTTATAGCGAAAATTGACTAGCGTATGCAAACGACACAACATTTCTGAGCGTGCGATTCATAATTTCCATTTCTAACACAACCGTGAAGCTCAACGGCGAAGTTTTCATGGTTCCCGTGGAAGTGAATGCGATGGTCAGCACTTACATATCATGTCGCTGCAGCCACAGAAGCTTTGTCAGACAAACTGTGGACAGGGAAACCCAACTGACTTTGCTTGCGTCAGATTGCTCCGAGTTAAACACCTCAGACATGTGTTCTAGATCTCACTTATCTAAGACTCGGCATACGCTTGGCAATAGCGGAGAGGAGGGGATTGTTTTGACGCAAATATTAGACGGCATTATCGAGAAAAAGCTTTGTTGACGATGCCACCTAAGTTGCTCTGGGAGCCATGCGAACCAATTCTGAACACCATATTGTGGGTTAAAAACCATCAAGGAATGATAACACGGTGTATATTCAAAGAAGCTCTTTGAATTGAGGCAACCATTCTTGGTTTTTAAACCGTGTTTGACGTCGATGTGTGATGCTAACTAATCACATATCTCTAACAGAATGTTGTTAATATTGCCATTCTATCGACCTTGAACACATTAATATGCAATCAGTTCAACATACAATGTGTACTAGCATGTTGGTTATATTGTACCGTGTACATTGTGCATGATATCCCATGTATCAATTGAATCGAACTTCGTTTCCTTCAAAGTGGACAGAAAGGTCAAAATACGCACGACATTCGCTTTTCCTGTATTGTTTAACAATTCAAGGCGGTTTATTAGCATAGCATATTCATTTAATCTTTCTGCAAAGCGTCACACAAGCAATCTCGCAAAACGTTCAATATATTATCGATTCAATCTTTGCCCTCTAATTGCCCGAATTTGTTCTCATCAATTCCAAGGAGTTCGCAGGATTTAGACCACACCCATTCGCGATTGGCATCATTCAAGGCGGTTTTGCTCGGGGATTTTAGGGTGCAGTTGGCATAGTATCCACCGTTGGAGACGCTTTCCTTCAAGATGGTATACAGGGTGGTTTGGGCACCCATGAAGGTGTTGATTTGAACTAGTTTGATGAACCCGAGCTTTATACGCTGAAAGGAAACCAGAACATTCAATTTAAGTAGGAAACAATCTATAATGCGACTGTTATGCTTTGTGGAATTAAAAAATTCAGAGTTTTCACTGTGTAATCCCATGTGGCAAAGCACTTGTAGATGTGGTTAAGTCCATTGTCATGAAACCAATTTTATATAAATATTCACGGGTTGTGTGTAACGAGAATGCATGCGAATGAGAATCTTCGTTCGAACACGTGAGATCAACATCATCCAATTACATTAAATTAAATTAAATTTCAATGATATAAGAAGCATATAGCTTTACAAAAAACCACAGAATTATATGAGAACTACGAATTATATAACAAGCAAAAACGGGATATGATTGCTTACTGAGCAGTTTAAGAATAAGGTAGTAATCGAAATTGCAGAAATTGTTTTCGATTGGTGGGATGACAATTGTAGTTGCATGGGGTTGAGATGTATAGTTTACTTCGATGCACGGGTTAAGGGTCAAAAAGGCATCAAGACTTTTCTTGAAAATCCGCTGATTTGGTAAGTTTACAACACAATTGGGTAGATGGTTCCAAGTACAACAAACTCGCACGGCAAAACTTTGTCGCCTACAGTTGCGTCGCGAGTAAGGGAAACTTAGAATATGGGTACATGATTGAATTTTAAGGTTGTACCAACTTAATCCATCAGTGACTTACAAGTTTAAACCTTGTTGACCAAACATTATTTATTCAGCAAGCTCTATTGTTTACACTTAGATGAAAAGAATTCACTACAGTATTCCAAGTAAATAGTTATTATTTCGAAGTCTTTGCATATAGACGAGAAGCAGTCTTTTAGGGAATTCAAGTGGATTCTTGGCAACATCTACAGTAAACAGTGATCACGGATTAGCACATATGATGTCGAGCTTTGTGTTTGCGAATTATTCTGGATATATTTATAAGCAAATGTAAAGCATACCTTTGTTTACCACAGTGTCACTGCTTAAAGGCTCATTGAATCTAAGCTTACGTCTCCACCTGGGGACGGCAAAAACCAGAAACCTGTTGTAGAGAGCTGGGGATGTTGGCACCGAGAAACATTGGTAATGTCTTGAGCTCTTAATCAAGAATCATTCTGCAATGCTCTATTAGACCATGGCGGTACGTGGTAAGAATTTTCCATGGCTTTTTACATCATAAATTCTTATATATTTAATTTTTGTCAACAAGATTATCTAGGCGTGTTGTGTGTGTACCAGATGCAATTAAGAATAATGATCGTATGAGCTGAATGATGGGTATAACGGCCCTCAAACGCCTAATCATGTGACCGAGCAGATTTAGCTGATTCGTGGCTCAGAGATTCAGCCTTTCCGATCATTGATGCACTGTTGAATGCCCTTGGATCATGAATATACTGTCGACATCAGATGAGTTCAAACAGAAGACGGGGGTTACTGACGGGTCAACGTCACAGTAATCATTTCTCAGATGGGGGAGAACTCACATCTTTTAGTGATTGGTAACCACGGAAAAGGTCACTAGCAATCACTCCCGGATGCAGGCTGACCACAGTTATTCCAGTGTCCTCCAGCCGTTTAGCCAACGCTTTCGCGAATATAACATTGACCAGTTTGGATTGATTGTATGCCTTGTCAAGTGAGTATCGCGACTGCGGGATTTGCATGTCCGGTCGATAAATCTCGCCCCACGCGTGCACCAAGGAGGCCACGATGACAATGCGGCTCGGCGACGCTCGCTTCAACGACGGTAACAACAAATGCGTCAACAAAACTGGTCCCAGATGATTCACGCCAATCGTCGTCTCGAAACCGTCCTCGGTTGTCTCACGGTTGTGCAGTGCGAGACCTGCGTTGTGAACGAGGTAATCGAGTTTTGGATAGGCTGACTGCACCCGTTTAGCGAATTCTCGAATGTTGGCTAACGAGCCTAAATCCAGCTGCTCCAATATTAACTGAAATATAGAAAAATATCGGTTTTTGATCGGTGGGAATACTTGGCAATCACGCAATGGTTGTGAAATTATTTCGAGATTATGAACAATGGATTCTTTCATATTGTTTCAGGGTTTAACTGAAAATGTCATTCTTGCGAACATTACTCACAAATAGAGAGTAGGCTCAGTAATCGATTTGAATTTGTTTCGGACCGATCGGGTATTTATAATGCAAAGAAATTTGAGTGCAATCGGTTAGAGCAGGTGTTTGCGTAATGTTTCACTTCTGACACAGAAGCTTCTTTAGACCAAGAGTGATAGTGAGGACAGGGAACATGATTTAGTAGTAGTCAACCCCTCACCACTGATTTGACCGTACACCTACAGTGTGTCAAGTCTCGTATGTACGATCATGTCAGTGGTCGATTTGCTAACTAGTGTGTATCTACATCAATTTAATACAAGTCAAGGTCAAGGTCAAGGTTGGTTGACACAGCGGCCCACATGCGTAAATGTACATAAATAACGGGGCTAAGGTTAAGCTATTTTTGAAGAAAAACAAAAATCTAATTAACCAGTGGGTATACGGTGAATAACAAGTCTTTTCATTCGTATCAGTGCCGAGCACCAGATTGTGGAGATTTCTGCCCCATCCACTTATTGACCGCCAGTCGACCTGCCTTGGAAATTTCGACCGCCTCCGCATGTAGGCGTTCGCTATACGGTCTAATACCGAGTCTCAATATTTCCACGTTTTCTAGATCAACGCTGTGGCCCGTATCTAAAACGTACTCGGCCAAGGCGGAATCACGAATACAGGATTGATATTCCCTCGCATCCCGGGACTGTCTCCGGACACGCTTTCGGTGTAATTTGATTCTGCTGTTAACACCCGAACATTCCTTACAGTTGATTCTGCAGATGTTGTCCGTAGCGCTTGAAAAATATGTCTTATCCTTGAATCCTTGCATGGAAACCGAACGGATGGTTTTCCCCTTCTTATAATTTACGCCCTTGGTGTGACGAAGATTCTGTGTCAAAAATGAAAAGTTACCCAAAAACTGCTCTAACCGACTGCACTCAAATTTCTTTGCAGAGAGAAGGGTATTCTTTGCAGTATTTCACAATTGATTCTACAATGTAATTGTGAAAGAAATATGGACAATAATAGATAGTGTACATCTTTATCTAGTCAAGGTCTTTCAAACATGCGCCCATACACATTTACTTTACATTAGTTTTGTGTGACTATTTCCTACTGGAGGATGAGTCGACTTCAATGAAGATTCTTGGGAATTTGGGTACAAAGCGTCGTCCCCAGGACGACTCAGCGTTTGTTCGAGTCATCTTCTCTAGCCTTTGCACAATCAAGTGCGACCTGCCAGAAAGAGGTGGTATGCACCAACTAACCGTCCACGAGACTATGCAGCAGATTTTTCCTCGGGGATTTCCCGCGATCGGGTATCCCGCAAGACAGCGGATGTTTAAAAATAGGGTTTTCCTTCCCTTAGATGAAATTTACAAATGAATTAACCCATGTGCTCAAATAAATCCGCACACTAGCCATGTGGATCAAACTTGATGAAAGCAAACAGCCGTTCGTGGGGTGTGTGTGTGTGATGGAAATGCATGCAAATCCGTATTTCGTTTCCGGCCGGTAGGTTTAACAAAAGTGCATGAGTGTGAACACTTGTAACCGAACAGGTTTGTTGTACCTGCGTTATCCAACAGTCGTGTAAAAGTTTACACATTCTTCACAGTTTGTTCAAAGCTTCACAACACATGCATCTTGATCGTATTGTCGTGACCTGATGAGTGCACACAGTCCAAACACGGTCGTGGTGTGTGTGTGTGATTGCAACACATACAAATGTGTGATTCTTCAGGTCATAGACAAATATTGATTTTGGGTGACTTAGACTCGTTGAAATCACACTCTCTACAGTACGGCCACATAGGCAGGTGTATATTTATAATAGTATCCAAATATGTGAATAGGAACATCCGTTTGAAAAGGTCGATCGTGCTTAGATGTTCAACATTTGCATTCTGTTTCGACACTGCTTCAGGGCATGCGGTTCCTGATCCTACTGTTCATTCTACGATGAGTACAAACATCAGGAAACCAGTCGTAGCCGTCGTTTGACGGTAATACATACAAATACGTATAAGTTAATAACAATAATTTCGATTACATCGGCGATGGCACCCACTGGCTGAAATTGCTCATAAACGTTTCAATTTACTTCTGCTTTCAGTGTATAGTTTGCCTATGCTCATTACCATTTAATGCCTATGACTTTACACTCTTAGGATAAGCAAAGTTATACTTGAAAGCCACTGAACAACGAAACTCAATGCAAAGAAATTTGAGTGGAATCGGTTAGAGTAGTTTTGGGTAACGTTTCCCTTCTGACACAGAAGCTTCGTCAGACCAAGGGTGATAGTCCGGACAGGGAACATGATTAAGTAGCGGTCAACCCACCACCATTTATTTGACCTTACCGCTAAACAGCCTATAGTACGCTTACCGTGTGTCACGTCTCGTGGAAATGACCAGGATCAGTGGTCGATTTTCATCACAGTGTGTATCCAAATCAATCCGATACAAATGAACACGGTCAAGGTCTAACCGATTCCACTCAAATTTCTTTGCATTATGATACACGATCGGTCCCAAACATATTCCAATCGATTATTAACGAAACTCAATGTTCAAAGGTCGAGTGTTTTACGGTCTAGTCGCTCAAAACAAACCGTGTGTGTAGGCACTTTTGTGTTTCACATGCAGATCGTATATATTGGGACAGACATTTGCTATTCATGTGAGAGTTTTTGATTTGCTTAATTCCAATGTGAACTAATATAGCTTTATGTGATGGATATATATAATCTTATTCTTTACAGAAATTAGAAAAACGACGCCGAATCAGCTTTACTCCACTTGACCCCAGGTATTGACTATAATATGTTCATCTAGCAAGCTCGGAGCTTTCAGTAGCATAATTTATTATTGACTATTGACTATTGAACATAATCATAACGGTAGTGAACGCTCGCGCATATTCATTAATTACGTAGGCTCTCGATTAATGAAAGGAATTCTCACAAATGTGAATCGTTTTCCTAGCAATCTCCGAGATCGCATGGGCATCTTGGAACTACTACACACTAGACGTATCGGACACAGATATCTTTAGGTGTGTTTTGAATGTAAACATCGCATTGTAATGGTTCAATTGTTTATGCTAATTGGGAACCACTCACTTGCTCCGGCTTAACTGGCGAAAGTGACGGAACGACACTCTCGTCTGCAACATCCATGTGTACACTTTGGGGATTATCCACGCCATATTTGCTGAGGATGCGGTCTTTGGCCGCTTGCGCGCGTTCCATGTTCCGGCATGCCATTATGACGCTGCATCCACGACGAGCAAGTTCAGCAGCGGTGACTTCTCCGATTCCCGTGTTCGACCCCGTCACGATGGCTAATTTTCCATCCAGGCGGCGCTGAATGATACAAGATGACGTCCACCATCCTTTCGTTTCCGCTTGCTCCGCACTTGACATGTGCCCGGTTCGTGTGTGAATGTGAAACTAATCTAACCGCACATCCGTGTCCATTTGTTATGTACCTAGATTAGATCACGTGATATTTCAACCAATCAAAACGTGTTCTGTTTCGGCAAAGTTAAATGATTCGCTGGACAAAATAATGGTTTATTTACATTGAATTCCATTCAATTCAATACCATTATATGGTCTAAGAGCATATTGCTTTGCAAATACGTGTGAAATTGCATTAATTATATTATTTAAACTAGCTACAGGCTGGAAGACCTATGCATACAGGTATTCAGTTCATTTCTGAACCTCATGGTTCCCAAATATGAGAGTCACAGGTTAATCTCTGCTCAAGTGCTCAAAATGACGCACAAAATTACCAAAAGTGTATGTTGCACGCCTTCCCGCACAGACAGATTCTGGTTGTATGCTGCCACCGCATAGAGACACTTTAGAGGTTGAGTTTAATGAAATGGATAACTGTAGGAACTTAAGAAAGGGAGCAATACAGTCAAATCTCATTACTACGCCACCTGGCGACTATGTTACCCGCTGTGGTATACCATAACTGATTGATACCGCCAGGTGACCTTTTAGCGAGATTTGAGTGTAAACCCATCTTCACGAACCCTCGAAACTAAGCCACTCCCGCGGTTGTGCTACTTTTGTTCTGTCGTGGCAGGTGACCTTTTAGCGAGATTTGAGTGTAAACCCTTTTTCACGAACCCTCGTAACAAAGCCACTCCCGCTGCTGTGTTAATTTTGTGCTGTCGTGGCAGGTGACCTTTTAGTGAGATTTGAGTGTAAACCTATTTTCACGAACCCTCGTAACAAAGCCACTCCCGCTGCTGTGTTAATTTTGTGCTGTCGTGGCAGGTGACCTTTTAGTGAGATTTGAGTGTAAACCTATTTTCACGAACCCTCGTAACAAAGCCACTCCCGCTGCTATGCTAATTTTGTTCTGTCGTGCCAGGTGACCTTGTAGCGAGATTTGACTATACTTGATTACCACTAATCAATAGGCATCGTGGAACAAACCACGGTGTTCAAATTCTAATACACAGCTAATTCAAGGTTCAAGATAATGCAGGATTTTTAATGGTCTAAAAAGCAACAAGCTTAACAACACCCATAGGATGGTAAACATTGAAACCTATGTGTATAAAACAAGATAAAGAATTACATTAAGCAGTATATAACTGTTCGGGAAACGAATAGTTCAATAAAAATTCGTCTATTTTCGTTTTAAATTCATGCAGTTTAGTGAAGTAACCAACGATAAAAGGTAAACTGTTTCAAGTAAAATAGACACGGACAGAGTAAAAATATCTTCTACAGTTCAAGCGGGAATGGGGTACCACCAGAACATATTCATGGGTCCGATAATTTAACGTATCCCTTTTCGTGAATAAACCATATAAGTGATTTTTTGGTGTATGGAATGTTTTGTGAAGTAAGATAATGTCTCCTCTGATTCGGCGATAGGGAAAATCGAACAGATTCTATTGAGCTATACGTTCTTTTTATGGCTTGTTTCGGATGCTGAGATCTAGTTTTGTTGAGCGGTGATAGATTCGCTGCATAAGTTCAACATCACCATAATCCATGACTGGTCTCATGTATGTATTCATTATCCTTGGAAATATCTTGGGGACAATTTCCCAAATACTCGTTTGAGTAGATTTAGAACACGTGTTGCATATCCAGACACCCACATGTTTTTCTTCACTACAATTTTCAGGGACATGTGAACCCTTATGGTACATGATTTCGCGTCAAGCACTCAAGACTCGTACAAACGTCCATGCAATACATCGCTACGGTCTTCAACACGTACAATTCACCAATCGATTAGAACTATTTTTACCCGCAAATAATCCATCATTTTTTCTATCCAATCATTTAACTTTGCCGAAACAGAACACGATTTGATTGATTGAAACATCACGTGATCTAATCTAGGAACCTAACTAATAGACACGGATGTGCGGTTAGATTAGTTTGACGTTCACACACGAACCGAACACATGTCTAGTGCAGAGCAAGCGGAAACGAAAGGATGGTGGACGTCATCTTGTATCATTCAGCGCCGCCTGGATGGAAAATTAGCGATCGTGACGGGTTCGAACACGGGAATCGGAGAAGTCACCGCTGCTGAACTAGCTCGTCGTGGATGCACCGTCATAATGGCATGCCGGAACATGGAACGCGCGCAAGCGGCCAAAGACCGCATCCTCAGCAAATATGGCGTGGATAATCCCCAAAGTGTACACATTGATGTTGCAGACGAGAGTGTCGTTCCGTCACTTTCGCCAGTTAAGCCGGAGCAAGTGAGTGGTTCTCAATTAGCATAAACAATTGAACCATTTCAATGCGATGTTAACATTCAAAACACACCTGAAGATATCTGCGTCTGATACGTCTAGTGTGTAGTATCTCCAATATACTCACATAATCTCACAGATTGCTAGGCACGTTTGTGAGAATTCCTTTCATTAATCGAGAGCCTAAGTAATTAATGAATATGCGAGGGCGTTCACTACCGTTATGATTATGTTCAATAGTCAATAGTCAATAAAAAATTATGCTACTGAAAGCTACGAGCTTGGAAGATGAACATATGATATTCAATATACGTGTCAGCTGATTCGGAGTCGTTTGTCAAATTTCCGCAAATTATAGAATTATATATAACCATCACATAAAGCTATACTATTTCAGATTTGAATTAAGCAAATCAAGAACGCTGGCATAAGTGGCAAATGCCTGTTCCAACACATACGATATACTTGTGCAACACAAAAGTACCTACACACCTGCTTTGAGCGACTAGACCGTAAAACATTCTACATTCAAACCTTCGTTGTACAGTCGCTTCTAACTATAACTTTGCTTATCCTAAGAGTTTAAATTCATAGGCAGTAAATGGTAAGGAGTACAGACAAAATATACACAGATAGCAGGAGTAAACTGACAATTTTATGAGTAATTTGAGCCAGGCGGCGCCATCACCGATTTAATCGGAATTATTTTCAATTACCGGTTTTTAGCTGTTTATCAAGTGTAGAGACGGCGGGGAATTATACATGGGAGCAAATGTGAATAGGGTTTTTCCAACGGTCCAGTGAGTTCAAATACAGAACCACAAAGAGATTCCTCGTTAAGCGCTCATGTAACGCTCATATTCATCAAGCGGTTTCTAGCTCGTTGCAATAATCAAATGACGATCGAATGTGCGATTTCTCGATTTCGTATATGAAAGAGGATTCTTGTGCCAGCTCAATCGAAGTCGAGTAGCATTCTAGATTATCACGAGGTTGCAGCGTACAAAAATAAAAGATGAAGCAGAATATTCCAAGCAAATATCGCATTCGCTGTTTAAAGGCTCGACTCATTTGATTTGCATAGAAAAGAATTGATCACAACAGTCTATTCAACGATTCGGTGTACCAAATGTGACGTACCGTTTGGAAATGAGTTACTAAATGGGTGATTCTCGGTCTTCCAAACAGTGTTCAATTGAATCACGTCGATGATGACCCACTTGTGAGTTCCTTCTTTGAGGTGCAACATTTTTAGTAGCTGACTGTACAGGAATTTTCGTTTCCCTAATGCGTCAACCAACTTGGAGGAATTCCTCGCCATCAGACATGCTAAGCTAATTAATAGTTTCATGGTATGGCCTCCAGCTCAACGAAGTTTGCGAACCTTAGCTAAGTAGTTCAATACGGAGTGTAGGTTTGTATTTTATAGGTTGAACATTTGGATACTATTTTAGCATGACTCAAACATTTCCGAGCAACCCCAATTTTGATAAAGAGCGGACGATGTATTTTTTATTTAGACCCGTCATGATACCTGACTTCTCAGGAACAGGTAATCAACAATCCAATTTAATTGTATCAGAAACATCGCCCTCCGTTTGCAGTTAGATTCACGTTAAATGTCTTATCCAATGAATCTGTACGTGCTCGAACATGACATAAAACCGGTGGTTTGATGCCAATTTCAGCACTAGACGTTCCCCTGAAGATGAAGAGGGATTTGCGCAGTAGCTAGCTCAGCACCGCTGACGCAACCTGTTGGATGTCAGGCCAACATTCCCAAAATTTTACTAGAATAGGAAATGAAATTTGAATTTGCGTAACTCAAAACAAAACAAACACGAATCATTTTTCAACTCAACTATTCGCAAGTCTCTTGAAACAACTGCAATGATGTTTTTATTCAATTATATGAAGGGCGGGTGTTTTCAAAATTGTAATCTTTCACACACTGATATTTACAAACAACAAGTCGCAAAATTCTCAGCCATCACGCGACCATTGAATTTGCGGTCGATATGCGTTATCCGTTCTGAGTGCACAATGTGGCAGTATTTGTTTTTTGTAAGAATCTAGATGTGTGAATTTCTTTCACATTGATTTTAGGTCACGTTTATGCAAATCTATTGTTTTGTTCAACATAAAATTGAGTTCACTCGGAACTGATTTAGGATTTTAAGGTATTTGGTCTTTGAAATGCATGCAAATAAAGACAATTGTTCCGTACGTTTTGTTGCAAACTCAAAGTTAAACTGACCGCTGTAAACAGGCTCATGGTTAATTTTTTATAACAAGTTGTGTGTGCTACAAATAAACGCACTTGCAAATGCACAGTCGTCCGGATAATGTCGACATCAATATGTTTCAAGTTATATCTTAAATTCTGTATTCTCACCAAGTTTCCAAATGCTCTCGAATGATTATACTAGAAAAGGCATAGGCGTATTTCGTAACATCAGCAGTATTGATTTATGCCTTGGCTTCAATGCATTTGAGAACGCTGGCATAGAATAACAAAAATTCGCTGATGGGTTTGATTGAAGCTGAAAGACAGCACCGAGATGCAGGGCTTCGCGTTGGCCGAGCACGTTTTAGATACAGGCCATAGCATCTATCTAGACAAGGTGGAAATATTGAGACGGTATTAAACCATATGGCGAACGCCTATATGCGGAGGCGGTCGAAATTGCCAACGTGGATGCGGCAGAAATCTCCACAATCTTGCAATCGGCACTGATGCGAAGGTGAATAGTTGTTATTCACTTTATACCTACTGGTTAATTCGATTTTCTTCTTCTTCTTCAAAAGTATTTTAACCTTAGCCCCGATAGTTATGTACTTTTACGCATGTGGGTCGCTATGTCAACTGACCTTAACCATGTTCACATGTATTCGATTGATGCGGATACATGGTAGGAACCTCGACCACTGGTCATCCCTACGAGACGTGACACACTCTAGGCGTAAGGTCAAATCAGTGGTGGAGTGTGAGCTACTACTTAATCACGTTTCCGGTACTGACTATCACCCTTGGTCTGACGAAGCTTCTGTGTCACAAGTGAAACGTTACCCTAAAACCTGCTATATCCGATTGCACTCAAATTTCTTTGCATTAAGAATACACGATCGTTCTCAAACATATTCTCTCTGTTAAAGAGTAATCTTCGCAAGAATGAAATTTTCAGTCAAACCACGAACAAATATGCACGAATCCATTGTTCATAAGCCCGAAATGATTTAAGAACTATTGTGCGAGGGCCACGTTTAAAACCCTCATGGATCAAAACCTATTAAAAACGGATATTTTTCTATATTTCAGTTAATATTGGAGCAGCTGGATTTGGGCTCCTTGGCCAACATTCGAGAATTCGCTAAACGCGTGCTGTCAGCCCATCCAAAACTCGATTACCTCGTTCACAATGCAGGTCTCGCACTGCACAATCGTGAGACAACCGAGGACGGTTTCGAGACGACGATTGGCGTGAATCATCTGGGACCAGTTTTGTTGACGCATTTGTTGTTACCGGCGTTGAAGCGAGCGGCGCCCAGCCGCATTGTCATCGTGGCCTCCTTGGTGCACGTGTGGGGCGATATTCATCGACCGGACATGCAAATCCCGCAGTCGCAATACACGCTTGGCAAGGCATACAATCAATCTAAACTGGTCAATATTCTATTCGCGAGAGCGTTGGCCAAACGCCTGGAGGGCACTGGAATAACTGTGGTCAGCCTGCATCCGGGAATGATTGATAGTGACTTTTTCCGTGATTTCCAATCACTAAAAGATGTGAGTTCTCCGCCATCTGAGAAGTGATAAATGTGTCTTTGACCCATCTGTAATTCTCGTCTAGCGTTTGAACTCGTCAGATGTCGAGAGCATATTCATGAACTAAGGACATTCAACAGTGCATGAATGATAGTAAAAGTTGAATCTCTAAGCCACGAATCAGCTAAACCTGTTCGGTCACGTGATAACGCGTTTGAGTGTCGTTACACCCATCATTCGGATCATACGATCGGAACAGTTTTTGCACTCAGATTAGGGTACACGCTCACATGCCTAGATAATGTTGTTGGCAAAGATGGAAAATACAAGAATGTATGATCTAAAAAGCTTATAACAGCACAAAACCATGGGATATTCTTACCACGTACCATCATGATCAAATAGATCATCACAGAGTCATTATCGAACATGTAATCAAGACATTCGAAATCAACAATGCTTTTTGGTGCTAACGGTTTCTGGCTTTTTGCCATCACCAGGTGGAGACGTCAGCTTAGATTCAATGAACCTTGCAGTAGTGACATAGTGGTAAACATAGGTATGCTTCACATTGGCTTATAAGTATAACCAAAATGGTTTGCCAACACAAATATGCTAATCCATGACCACTGTTTGCTGTGGATGTTGCCAAGAACGCACCTCAATTCGCTAACAGTCTGCTTCTCGTCTACATACAAAAACTTCGAAATGATGTCTAACTACATTAAATACTACAGTGAATTCTTTTTAAAAACGTGTAATCATTAGAGCTTGCTAAAGAATTGATGATTGGTTAACAAGGTTCAAACTTGTAAGTCACAGATGTATTAGGCAGAACGACATAAAAATGCTATCATGTACACACACTAACTGTCCGTCACTCTCGACTCAACTGTAGATGACACGTTTAGGCCGTGCGAGTTTGTTTTACTTGAAACAGTCTCCACGATTGTGTTGTAAACTCACCTAATCAGCAGATTTTCAAGAACATTCTTCATGCATTTTTGACCCTTAACCCGTGCATCGAAGTAAACTATACATCTTGACCCCATACAACTACACTTGTCATCCAACCAATCGAAGACAATTTTCGCCCTTTGGATTTTTAACTGATTCTTGAACTACTCAGTAAGCAACCAAATCCCGTTTTTGCTTGTTATATTATGCGTAGTCCAAAATATTGTTCTGCGGATATTTTGAAGCTATATGCTTTTTAGACCATTAAAATTGAATTAAATTGAATGGTGCGGAAATCACGAGTTCGAACGAAAATTTTCATTTGCATGAATTCTGGTTAGAAACAACCCCCGAATAATAAAATAAATTGAGTTCGACATAATGAACTTAACCACATCTACAAGAGCGTTGTCACATTGGATGAAACAGTGAACATTCCGAATTTCGGTAACTACACAACGCACAAAAGTCGCCTTAAAGATTGTTTCCTACTCAAATTAAAAGTTTTGGTTCCGTTTCAGCGTCTGAAAATGATGTTCATCAAACCCATTCAAATCAACACCTTCATGGGTGCCCAAACCACGCTGTATACCATCTTGAAGGAAAGCGTCTCCAACGGTGGATACTATGCCAACTGCACCCTGAAATCCCCGAGCAAAACCGCCTCGAATGATGCCAATCGCGAATGGGTGTGGTCTAAATCCTGCGAACTCCTTGGAATTGATGAGAATAAATTCGGGCAAGGAGATGGCGAAAATTGAATTTATAAGATCTCGATCGTTTTGCGAAATTGCTTGTGTGACGCTTCGCAGAAACATTAAATGAATATTCTACAATTGGATTGTTAAACAATACATGGGAAAGCGAAGGTTGTGTATATTTTGACTTTTCTGTCAACCTTGAAGCCAACCAAGTTCAATGCATCTGATATGATGCACTATGTACACTGCACAATATAACCAAGATGCTAGTACATTTTGTATGTTGAACTGATTCCATAATAATGTGATTACGGTCGATAAAATGGCAATACTAGTAACAATCCGTTACAATTATGTGATTAGTTAACATCTCACATCGGACAGGCAAGCTCGGTAAAACGAAGAATGTTTGCATCAAGTAAAGAAGCTTTTTTGAATATGTATCGTGTTACCATTCCATGACGGTTTCTCACCCACAATATGGTGGTCAGATTGGGTTTGCGTGGCTCGTATGAGCATTTTAGGTGGCATCGTCATCAAAACGTTTTCTCGATAATGCCATCTAACATTTCTGTCAAAACAATCCACTCCTCTCCTCTACTGCCAAGCTTATGCCGAGTCCTAGATAGGTAAGATCTAGGATATTTGGCTGAGATGTTTAACTCAGAGTCATCTGTCGCAAGCAAAGCCAATTGCTGTTCCCTGTTCGCATTTGGTCTAAGGGAGCTCCTGTGGCTGAAGCAACATGATATGCAAGAGTGTACCATCGCGTTCACTTCGATGTCAACCACAAAAACTTCGTCGTTGAGCTTCTATCAACGTTGTGTTAGAAATGCAAATAAATCAAATGCAATGCTCAGAAATTTTATTCGTTTACATACGCTAGTCAATTTTCGCTATAAATTACGCCATGCAATGTGAGTTCACCACATGTTGTGATAGCGAATATCTTAAAAATAAAGCACACCTGGTAGAAAATTGCGCCGACAATAAGTACATGAACTTGGAAGGTAGATAAATAGGTTAGGTCTTTTGTATCGTCCGTGACGTGAGTAACGCTTAGATCACCCGTTTCTTATTTCGACAAATTAAAAACAACGATTCAGATTTTCTACGGTACTGTAATTAACAACCATTACAACAAAAATAAATATACAAACCCCAATTGTATAGGAACGTCACAACAACAATGGAGCCACATACTTCAGAATCAATTCAATCCAAACAAAAACGACCTGATATAAAAATATGAAGAATCGATTTACAAAAATATCATTTAATTTTTCTGTGACAAACAAAAATGACACCCAAAATAGCGTCCAAATTCAAGCAAAATACTTGAGCCCAAAATGGCAACCAAATTCAGCAACAATGACCGACAATGGCAGAAATAATGAATTAAAACAAACAATTGACCGAAGGCGTGGAAAGAAAAGAATTTCAATAACAGAATCAATTACAAAAAGAAAAGTTTTATATCAAGATACTGTAGGAAAATTGAACACAAGCAAAATCTATTTGACAAAATTCAGGTTTTGTAAATAGGTTCAAAATAAAAGGAATGTTGAAGGAAAAGGAAGAATTTCAAACTTCTTTAAACCTTACATCTACGTTTCAGTCTACATAAAAAACTTGCAATATATATCTTAACGTGTGTTCATTGGTTAAAAAATTATCGCGCTGAATCCTAATTTAGGTAAATACACACAAACTCAGACGTCGCAATCTTTTAGTGGACAAAACATTACGAGGAACCATTACTAACTTTGTCGCTGGGTAAAAAATTTTTATCGAAGAGTGCATATATCGAAGTGGATAGAGAAGAACACATTTTCAGGCTGTGTGCTGCTGTTATATGCACCCGCACATGTTGACTCGGAAACAGCCAAAGAAGAACAAAGACCACTTGTGGGAATGAATTATATTGTTACAAGAAGTACATTTTCAACTTACAAGGGCTTGATCATCTTTCGTCTATCAAGAAGAAGAATATTTGCATGCATTTCCATCACACACCCCACGACCAGTTTCGTGCTGTTTGCCTTCACCGGGTAGGGACAGTAAAATCAAGATACGCACGCGCTTGAAACCATGGAGGAATGATAAACTGGTTACCTGCATCTATCTCCAGTATGTATGATAGTTCGTTTTTTTAAATAATAAAATTAAATAATATATCAACCAACTTGTGAATCTAGACAAACAATACAAAACACTAAAAATACCGATAAAACTTAGCACATTTAATTCAGTTGCCATGACAAACAAACAGTATGTACACAGACGGAAATTATTACACGGTGCTTGCATTAAAACGATACATTCGTCACCATAAAGCACATCAGACTAGAGACATTTCATAGTTGTCTCTATCATTTCGATCTGTAAACATAGGGCACAAAAGAAACCGTGTCTACGGAAGCGACACATTCGTTCTTGGAATGTCTCGCGCAGAAAAACAACGGCAAAGATAAAAACGACAGTATATCGTGAGCCAATCGACACAGATCCGATTTCAAAATTCATATCTGCGCATCCTGGAAAGATATTTTAGTTGTTCTACAAGTTTGACCACATCTTCAGCGACGATGTCAATAAGAGACCAGATCATTAAGAATTCAGTCGTCGACTGGCAGATCATGGCTATCCCAAGAGCTTAATTAAGCGCTGACTGAACCAAGTTAAACATTTGCAACCGAAATCAGAAATAATTTGGCGAGCGTTATATTTATCGTATGTCAAAAGCGCTTCTAAATAAATCAGTCGAATCTTGAATATTGCAGGTATAAGGTTAACATATAAGAGAGGTAGGAATCTTTGCTCGCTATTAATGCATCTGGAATATAATACTCCTTTGGACTGAGACTAACTGTATCTACAAAATCAAATCCAAGTGTTGCGCGAGTAATTACATGAAGAGAAATATGCACTAGGCTAGACGAACAGGAACTCAGCAATGCCAGTGAATATCAATCACTGATTCTGGATTCTGCACCAGCTGAACACGTTCTAGACACGGGTCACAGCTTATATTTTGATAACTTACAAGTGATGCGTAGTAGAGGTTAAAGACTGCACCCTGAGGCAGTTGAAATAACAAAGGCTGTAGCGAATGCGGTGAACAAGGTGGATGGGGCGGATATCTGGACGATCTGGCGTTTGGTTCTGCAGCCGATAAGCATTGACGTACACAACACCGAATGCGCACGTGGATTACGTAAGCAGTAGGTCAGCGGACGCTGTTGGCACCTGTACAGCAAATAAACAATTAAGGAGTGTAATCAATTCTCTGAATCACGCCTGCCTATCATAGAAAAATCAGGATTGGTCAAAAAATGCCATTTGAACCTGAACACTGTTCCAACTGCCACCCTTGTTCTGACAAAGCTTCTGTGTTCAGAAGCGAAACGTTAACGAAATATTCGCTATGAACGATTCATTGCAAAGTTTCTTTCCATGATTATGGACTCCCGATTGGTCTCGAATAATTTCGAATACCTTGCAAACGTTACTCTTATTTTACTGCCGACGGACTCAAATTAATATAATCAATAGCAATGTGGTGTTTCATGTGATCAATGTGATGGCTCAAATCCAGCAGATTTTGTCACTATTTGTCAACTGAGTGATAATGTCGAATTAGGATCATGTGAATTAGCACATCAGTGGTTACAATAAATAATGTGAACATAGCTGGCATCTGTTAAAGTGACAAATTAACGCGACATTATTGCTGCCGTCAACCGATAAATGATTACAAATCGTTCAGAGAAATTGAGCACAAACACTCCCTTAGTGGGAAGCCAGCATAAATACCACGAGGGCGTGATGTTTTCACCAAATAGCCGTGGTATTAGAACGTGAATAAACCAACATGACTTAGATGAATGGTTGAAACTGCGCATTCGAATGAATTTAAAAGCGATCCACCCGGTTTCGTTGATTCGATTGAGTTGTCCCCTCAAAGCACTACACTAAGATAAGCTCCCGTTGCTCAGCGTAGAAGTTGGAACATATATTTCCATCGCCATAATGGGCACTAAATGGCAAGGAACATAAATCTAATGTATTTGTTCATGTGCTCCGTTCAGAGAGGGTAAAATCGTCACCAGAATGGAACCAAAACAAAACAAATGATAGCAATAAGCGTAAACGTATTCTTTTAAAGGTTCTAAAAAAAGTCAATGTTTCAGATACAAACTGTACAACCAACGACGACATACAACCGTGTAGATTTATCAGTAATGCTATTTAAATCAGCTATGCAGTGGTAATAGATACTTTCCGAATCCCGACGTCACGAAGGTTATGGTCCACGACCCCTAAAACTGACACTTCCAAGGTTATCACAGGCGGGGGCGGCAATGGGGATGAGCTCCAACTGTCTATAAGGCGTGCGTCTCAAACAGCCTCTGACAACCAAAGCCCAGCTCCTGGCCTGCACGTGGCGGAACTGATTCTACTGACAGGGAAATTGGCGAAGGCGGGTGACTAGCTCCTCAAAACCAGTTTGCTCCGGTCAGATGAAGCTCGTTAACCCGGGAGAGCAGTCCATTTAGGGAAGGAAAACCCTCATTTCAAACCTCCGCTGCCTTGCGGCATACCTGATTGCGGAAAAAGGCTTTGGTAGTGAACCCCGAGGAAAAATCCCCGCTGCCTTGCGGGAAGACTTTTGAGTCAAAGGCTCCTGGTTGGGTCCCCTAAGCTAACACCCTACTTCGGTCTTGGCAACCGGGTAGTATGTCGCCTTCAACAAGAACCATGGGATATAGTCTAACCACCACTTGCTGTCAAAACTACCTTCGCTACATTACATCACATGCCGATCTTTATACCCCACGCCCCTTATTACACACAAGCAATGAATCACGTCAAGATGCTCCTTGAAGCTCGTTAAACACAGAACAGCCAAGTCAGAGTGCTCAATTCTTGAAACCCCGTATGCCCTTCAAGCTAGCTGCATTCAACTTCAGGACCTTGAGACAAGCAGGACAACAGGCTGGATTAGCTTGTAAACTAGAAACGATGAGAGTAGACATCTGCTGTCTATCAGAAAGGCGCTAACATGGCTCTAATAATGTGATAAACCTATTCTCACCGAATAATCCCGGCATCAAGTTCCGTTTGCGTGTATCTGGTGATAAAGAGGCCCAGGCAGCGGGACTTGCAGGAATTAGTATTGCCCTGTGCTCACGCGCCGAGGCAGCCTTGATCGACTGGTTACATGTCAATAGCCGTTTGTGCGCCGTCCGACTTCGTGGCTCATGCAAAATCAGTCAACAAAGGCAGAACACTCGTGCATATTTCGTCATCGCAGCCTACGCCTGACTGCAGTGCTGATTCAGCGAAAGACGAATTCTGCCGAAGTCTAGACGAATTACTCCGTTAAGCACGAAAGTCGGATATTGTCATTCTGGCTGGCGATCTCAATGCCCGAGTTGGCCGCCTCTCACAAAGTGAACGACACCCCGGTGGTCCATATGGTCTCGATTGTGTTCGATCGGATAACGGTGAACGCCTATTGACTCTGTGTTCTGAGCACCGTCTGTTTCTCAGCAGCGTCAACTTCCGACATTCCAAACAACGGTCAGCAACATGGAGATCCCCTCTCGACAGGACTCTGGGCACAAATTGATCATATTGCGATCAGTTATCGATGGCGTACAAGTGTGCAAGACTGCAGATCATATTGGTCGACCTGCCTATCATCAGACCACGCGTTAGTCTGTGCAAGCTTAACTATGCGTTTCAGCGGATCGCGTAAAAAGAATATAATGAGGCTGGATACGCTTAAACTATCAGATAGATCAGTGGCAGAGAACTATCTAACGGCCCTATCTAATGCACTCGGACCCCATCCCGATAATATTGAGGAGCATTGGGCTCAAATCCAAAGCGCAATGTATCATGCTGTCCTGGAAAGCTGTGGAACAACCATGCGAACAGGTTCCAACTGGATATCTGCTGCTACAGCCAAATTAATTGACCAACAGCGTTCCTTACCTCCGGGGGAAAGATATGATGAACAGCGCAGGCAAATTCGCCACCAGTTGAGGACCAGTCTCAAAACGGACCGAGAATCATGGTGGCTAGAGCGGGCAGACGAGATGGAAGCTGCCCAAGCAGTTGCAACACCCGCAAATTGTTCTAGCTTATATGCTCCACGGGACCCCGAATGCCCAGCGTGAGCAAACTTATAACGCAAGCAGATGGGTCATTGATTACCAACAGAGAAAGGCGAATGGACCGCTGGAGGGAACATTTCGCTAGCCAATTCAATCAACCGCGACCACTCTCTTTTGCTCAGCCAAGTGGCTCCACCACTCAGTTGACGGCCCCACAGGGACCACCTACAGAGGCAGAAATTCGCTCACACATAATGAAGCTTAGACGAAACAAGGCCCCTGTTTTATACGACCTACCAGCCGAACTATTCGTTACAGGTGTCGACGTTTTATGCAGTGAGCTGTTTGTGCTCTTGGGAAAGTTCTGGAACGAGGGAACTATACCCAGCGCGTGAAGACCGTCAGCCATCGTCCCAGTATTCAAGTAAGTGTCGAGAAAAGAGTGCGGTAATCACAGGGGTATAAGTCTCATACCGGTGGTTTCTATACTGTTTGCATCAATGATGCTGACCATGATCATGAGTTACTGAGAAGCAGAATATCGAGAAGAACAGGCTGGTTTCAGAGAAGGACGCGAGTGTGTGGACCAAATCTTCACGCTCCACCAAATTTTGGAGGAACGTTACCAATACGAACGTCCGACAATTATCGTCTCTCTTGACATACTAGCAGCCTTTGATTCCAATGACAAAACCGCTCCCAGGGACTGTCTCATTCGCCATGTTGTCCCACCGAAGTGCGTAATCCTGCTCAAGAAGCTGTACTGCCACACGACCGGCAGCGTCAAAGACTATGGTGATTTATCCAAGCAGTTTACTATTTTCAGCGGGGTTCGTCAAGGATGTCCGATCTCCCCATTCCTATTCAACTTTGCGATTGACGATGTCATGCATCAGCAACAGCCCGGCTACCGAATTGTGGGTTCGACCTGCTCCCCTGGATCTGGACTATGCTGACGACATTGCTCTCTTTGAAATAGATGCTTGCGCCATACAAAGCGCTTTGGATCTACTCGTTTATCAGTTGTCGCTGTATAAATTACATTTCTATTTGTCGGAATACAAAGTGTTTCTACAGGATTGGACAGACCCAACACTTGATTTGACTATCGAAGACCATAAACTGAAAGAGACTGACAGATTTGCCTATCTAGGGAGCTGCATCACCACTGAGGGCGATATCGAACCTGAAATGACAGCATGGATTGCAAGAGCACGCCATGTTTTCGCTGGGCTACGGCATCTGTGGCGCCGACGCGATGTTGGATTACGCTAGAAGGGCAGAGTGTACTAGGCCACCATACGAGCAGTTCTTCTGTATGGATGCGAGACGTGGACACTGCGCCAAGCAGATAGTCAATGATTATCCAGGTTCGATCATCGCTGCCTGCGAAGTATAGCTCGTCTAAGCTGGCAACACAGAGTCAAAAATGATGACGTTAGGAGAGCAGTCCTCGGAGATCACTCTGTGCCACTCTCGGATCATATATCCATGTGCCAGCTGAGATGGCTATGTCACGTTCTCCGCATTCCTCACCTATCTCTTTTGCTTTCGCTGGACCTGATTGGAAACGTCGCCGTAGCGAACAAAGAAATACCTGACGGAAGACCCTCAAGCGTCTAACAGCCTCACTAGCCATCGTGTGAACATCGCGCTTACCCGGGTGGGGTCCGAGGGACCGATAAGAAATGTGGCTGAAAAAACTCCGTGTGATGGCAAAAGAAAAGAACCAGTGACGAGAATCCTGCCTTGCTTGTGTTTCCGTTTATTAGTTACCCTCCCTTATTCCAAAAAAGACAAAAAAGATCCAAACTAGCATGTGTAAACAGACAGACAAAAAATCCCTCTTTTTTTCCTTTTTTTCTTTTTTCATCACGTATCTTCTTCATGGTATACTTGTTGGTACATCGTCTGTAAAGACTTGTGTAATAATAATAATAATAATATTAATTGATAAACTGACACTGTTGACTACCAATATGGTGCATACCGTGCTTACAATTAGAAACAGTATCGATACAAAGTTCCACGAGAGATCAAAATTATCGACTCTATATGCTGTGGAAGAAATTTCCATTCCAAACATGTTTATTTTCATCGTGATTAACCGTGAAAAAGGAGGTGCTACTATTTACTATGATAAGCACCTCAAGTTCAGAGATATCACATGAAACCATTTGATACTGGAAGGCACATTACGGCGTTCACTTGAATTAGCAACAGGTAAAAACTGTAATGTTGGTTTGATTTACCGACCAACGTCAGCAGACGAGGCATACAAAGTTCGTATACTCTAGAAAGCTCTGCTGGTTGTTTGCAGGTATCACAACAACGTACTAATCATTGGTGATTTCAGTTCTTCCGAATTATTAAAAAGCGAGTTTCCAACTGTGAATACTCTCTATCATCTTTTCCACAAACATTTGCACGAAATTCCTTTATTTAACTACACATCAAGCAGCAATCGCTTCAGAGGTAAAAACACCCTCGATGAACGATCTTGTTCTGACAAGCGAGGAAAATGTCACTCAGGATATTGTAGTATAGACAGTGAATACAATATTGATCAAGCACCAAGCATATTGTGATTATCGTTCACTGTATAGACATTGCGTGATTCTTTCATCCGTGCAATAAACGAGTTCAGTTACCGTTGTGTTCTGTCAAGCCGAGGACACGGCCAGTAGTAGCACATCATAGATGTAACAGATATTCGCTATGAAGCCCTATTTGAAAATATTGATCATGCAGTCATTTTATTCAACTATGTATCTAAAGTGAAAAGATCTAGTAACGCTCAGACATTGATGAGAAATATCGATACTTAATATTCATTTGCATGCTTTTCCGTCACACAGCTCACGAAATCGATAATGTTTTAGTACCCATGGCCCTTTGAGCAACCACAAACTGGGCGCAGTTAAACACTGATGTCTGACAAAGCTGTGAATCAATACTGGCGGAACGCTACGAAAAAGTGGAAGTGCACTCTAGTTATATTTAAAGAAAGTGGAAATGTGAGTAAACTCGGGATCAGGAGTCACACAGGGAAAAGGATAATTGTGAGAAATTGTGCGTAAAGAAAGCATACACTGTTGTCAACACTTAAATTCTAGCAACCCAACAATTTGCTAAAGAACAGAGTTTCAAAAGTTGTCCAGGGTGAAAGGAAACAGTACCAAACCAAGGTGATGGAGAAAACTGAATGAAACCCAAAGCTACTCTTCCATATCGTGAAAAGCTTGGCCACGATCAAGCCGGGCGTTTACGCTTTACTCAGTACGAACAAAACTAAATTCACAATTCTCGACATCGCCTAACAACTTGTTTAATTTCACTCAAGAGAGTTCTACTGAACGAGCGCTTATTTGATGTCTGCATTTAAGTCACAAATTAACACAATACAGAACATTGCCGTGAACCCCGATAGTGTCTCGGTGAGGCTAGTCGGAATAAATACAAAAAAGCCAGGTGCTGATGAAATAACACCGTTTCTTCTCAAAAATGTGCGTATGTTCTATTCTCACCACACTCTGATCTTTTCAACCTTGTCTCTGAGTTTTAACAAAGTTCATATTGATAGGAAAAGTGGATCAATGAATTCAACAGATACAGGCGGGAACCGATCCGATGTGTCTATATATAGACCAGTCACATTATTGTCAACAAGTACTGCAAGAACCTCGAATACATGGTACATAACTGGTTAAAAGTATATAGCCACAAAGCAGTGGAGGTTTGAGATAAGGATTTTCCTTCCCCCGGTTGGACAGCTTTCCTGGACTTACGACTTCCACCTGCCGGAAGCATCCTGGTTATGAGGCGCCAGGCAGCAGCCTTTGCCCGCTCTCCTGTCAGTAAAAGCTGTTCCGTCGCATGACACAAAATCAAGCGTGCATGCCCGGAGCCTTTTTGGAAATTGGAGCTCATTCAGAAAAGAGTTACAAAAACTCGCCACTAGAGATGGGTGTTTTTTACGGTTCTTCTTTATCCTTGCCGATGGTACTTCGGACAAAACCCAATTTTATTAAGGGGGTACATTATTTCGGTTCACTTAGGCGTGTGACAACGGAGAGTTTGTATTTTCAGATACATTTTCGTTCTTCTTAACAAGGGGCAGATGTCAATTGGAACGCTTCCTCTGCGTTACACTTGCAGTCACCACTATTACAATAAACTATTTTTACAATGAGTTACGTAAGGCTAGGCAGGAATGCCAGACAATTTTGGATGTGTCTACATCCGGCAGAAATCACAAGCTATGCCTTTAAATACTTTTTCCAACATTTGACTAAAATGCATGAAAAAGACGATATCGGGAAAGACTGTTTGTTTTTCGAAATAAGGCATATCAATAAATATACATAAATATGATTTTTTTAAAAGAGTGAATTTGTTTTAGTTATGGCATGTGTATAATGTCATAAATTGATTGTCATTTAATGGCAAATTCAGAGAAAAGCGATTTGGAAATGAATTGCAGCGTGCGTAATGCAGCAAATTTAAACCTACCCCGCGACATGGTTAACGTAGATGTGGCAAAATTATAAGACACTGGAACTCGAAGAAGCGAAATAAGATCAGTAAGGACAGTAAACCGAAGAGAAAACATGCAAATGTTGCTGACTCAACCGTTCTGGATCAAATTATCCAGAAATTGAATGGTTTCCTTAGGCAAATTCAGAAACTGCACGACAACTTATCTGCTTTAAAATCTGGAACTCGGAATGTACTAAATTGTTAACCGAGCGGAATCGTTTATTAAGGAATCAGAGGCTCACAAATATTTTGATCGCGGGTGTATCAGCGATTTTATCCGATTTTAGGGTCTTAAGCCTTCTACTTCCGCAGCTCGAAACCACCGTGCAAGAAGATGAAGGATGGATAACCACCCCCCGGCCAATCATAATTGAATTCAAATATCAGGTGAATCGGGATGCATCACTGACTATGGCTGAGAATATCGCTAAATCAACGATAAATAAACTTTAGGTGGAGCCGAACACCCGCCCCGGATTATGCAATACATTCTGATTTGAATAAGAGAAACTTAGCAGCAGTTAAATTAGTCATTCATCAACCTGGCGTATCTCAAAAAGCTATTTAGTCGCATACAATATTAACGATCCGCATATTGCCACGCGTCATGCTGTCAGGCTTAGACGACGTTGATTGTCTTAGCAAGCAGGTGGTTCAATCAGTTGCTTCTCAACTATGGATACAATCTAAATTGTCAGCGGTCCATTACCTTAATGCAAAAGGCTGTCGAACCTGATGCTCATGCTCTAAGCAGCACTCCATAAAAAGATGCAGCTCCCTGCTGTGCTTCGGCCGACGGCCAAAAGTATTAGCTTCAGAAGCCATTATAACCAGAACCCCAGTAATAATAATAATAATAATAATAATATATTGTTGGTAAACAAAAGCATGCAATACATGATCAGGTTATCAATGTGTACGGAATAAATGAATTGTAAAAATGACCTTATGAAGCGAAATTTTTAAAGATTTTTTTCGTTTAATAAATGATGTTAAATTTACAAGGGTAAGAAAGTTAATTTTTTTGTTCAATGTCACACAGTAATAAAGTTTCATCTAGATTGCATCGAAATATGCAAATGAAGAGAATGCGATTTATTCTGGAGCAAAAATTGAAAAAAAAGCAGAAAAAAATTATGAAGGAAATGGTCCACGTAAAAATATAATTGTCACAGTAACAATAAATTAACAAAATAAAGAAAATTCTTTCATAAATATATAGATTGACTTTATAGGAATGTTGGTGGGTGTGATTGAAGAAAATTACATAAAAATTCCGCAGTTGGATGGGTGGATTGGGAGAGATTGTGGTTTAAAGTGCATAAGGTTTGAGCCGGTTGTACGATCAAGGAAAGTCGAATAACTGTCGAGAAATGGAAACCAAAACTGTTCCCCATAGGGCTTTCAGTTCATATATAAGAATCAGTCTGATGCAGGCGAAGCACGGACCAGTAATCAAGTTAGTTTGAACTGGAGACACTAGAACACAATTAAAGCTATTCTCTTCACCATCCATGGTAAGAGATTAAAGTGGAATAGTAAATCAGTTGGAAGCGAGAAAATAGATCGCAAATAATTTTTGGCAATTTTTTTCCGTTTTTCGTTCTATTTTTTTATAACACGGTTTTATGTAATATATATATATATATAGAATATCTGAAGAATGATTTATCTTAAGGATTTGGGATAGTGAGTTACCGGTTAGAGTTTCTAGCTAGACGTTCTAATTTTCCTGTAGATGTGTGCATAAGGAAATGAAGAGGAAAGAATCCCAAATTAAGAAATATCTAATTAAGAAGAATTTAAGTCTGACTTTAATGCGAGACATATTGAAGATCCTTGTTCGATTGCGCAGATCGTATCAAATATTATCTTGAATGTGCATGCTAGAATGAAGCTTAATTCGTTGCTGGGTAATGATTCGAAAGAAAAGAAGCAGATTCAGATGAATTCTGCGTAGCTATAGTGGTTCGACACTCAGCAAATTACACCTTTCACGATAAGGTAAGGGTACGCAAAGGTATGCATAATGGCTAATAAGTGGATTGATTCTTCTGCCGGCGTGGCTGAGTTACACCTCAGGATTATAACGCATTAAGAGACCTGGTTTGCGGCGCTTGATGAGATGCCGATAAACATTAGTGAACAGTATCTCTTCATAGAATGCGATAAACAATGCGATAGAAGAGGCGGTGGCGTTGCGCTCCTCTTGGAGTGTGGTTAGAACAATGCGGGGACGGGTATATCCCTGGTAAGTGTAAACGTCCAAGATGTTACAAGTATCCTGACTTGCTACCAGTCAGCTGCTACACCGAGTGCAGCCCAGCAATCCGCTCTGCAAAAGCGATCATGTGATGATAAGCTTCGAAGCAGTACTGCGTATTCACAAACCTATTTCTCGCCTTATATGCAATATTAGGCATTTAGGCTGTGGTTAACTCCTACAAATATCAAAATCTTCCTCTCAGTACTCCAACTATTTGAATGTAAGTAAAACCTGTGATAGAATTTTTAACTATCTGAAAGATTTGCAATACAGGATCGAAGGCCACCATGATGGACTTCTCGAGGTAGTTGGCCTACACGTAAACGAGATCGTTCATGGCCATTTCTTATTACCATTCTTGGGTCCGCTGCAAAACCAATCTAAATTTTAAAATTCAGCGTTTTCTTATACAAGAGTATGAGTTATCCTTGAATAGGAATAACAAATCAAATCCAAAATGATTTGATAGCTACGCTCAATCAAGAGGCAAAACCAGGGAAAGAAATTGAGATTTTAAACTGGAGGACGAAACAGTAGCTCATACCGACATAGTTAAGGCGACTGCCTACTCAAGGTACTTCAGTCGTGTTCAAGGCGACCATGATGGACTCCTTGAGGTAGTTGGCCTACACGTAAACGAGATCGTTCATGGCCATTTCTCATTACTATTCTTTGGTCCGCTTCAAAACCAATCTAAATGTTAAAATACAGCGTTTTCTTATACAAAAGTATGAGTTATCCTTGGATAGGAATAATAAATCAAATCCAAAATGATTTGATAGCTACGCTCAATCAAGAGGCAAAACCAGGGAAAAAATAGAGATTTTAAACTGGAGGACGAAACAGTAGCTGATACCGACATAGTTCAGGCGACTGCCTAATCAAGGTACTTCAGTGGTGTTCAAGGACGTGATAATTCTATAAATGCTCCGTCATGTTCGTTTAATCTACTACCTGGTGCTCCTGCACTACGTGAGATGTGCTTCGATGAAGTTGAGATGTATGACGCACTTATCATCTTCGCGTCAGCAAAGCTGAGGGACCAAATAGTAACCACTCAATTATGCTACTGAATCTCGCCCCAGTGTTTACAGAAACTTTATACAAGGTATTCAATTCATGCTTGAACATAAAAGAGGTTCCTAGTGGATGAAAAGAAGCCATAATCGAACAAATACCCAAGGCTGATTACAGGTCAAATCTGGGTAACTATAGACCTGTCACACTGAATAGAATCATCTCGAAAGTATTTGAAAACTGCTGCGTGACAAAATCTATCAACATCTTTGTCGGCCTTTTTACTTAGTGTAACTCAACATGCATTACTCAAGGGTGAATTCTGCCCGGCTAACGTTCTTAGTTTTTCCAATACTGCGAGTGAAAGGATGAATAAATGAAAGTCTGTCGAAGCCCACTACCAGGATTTCAGCAAGACTATCGATTCCATAATTCACTGAGTTCTAGATATCAAAGAAGCAGCAAAATGCATACGGGGTAATCTACTTGCTTGGATAAAGTACTTCCTTACAAGTAGGACATTCAGAGTTAGAGTAGGAGCTACGCTATCGAATCAAACCGACGTGATCAGTGGTGTACCCAAAGTGTGGGTACTCGGTCCTCTTCTATTCCTGATTTTCATCGATGACTAGTCATCCGCATTGAAGTGTACATGTTTCATTTCCGCGGATGATGTGGAATTCATCAGATCAACGGATGAAGATACCCTGATGCGCAAACTTTAAAGGATCATAAACTGGTCATAACAATGGGATTTTTTACTGAACATTAATTAGAGCAAAAATTTTCAGCACTTGGTGATTAGATTTCAGTCAGGCTGTTGGAAAATTCGCTCAGTTTTAACGCCACTCAGCGCGTTTAAGTATTTGTTAGTACTAGTGGGGCTGAATTCAAATGGGTGGATCAATGTGTTGCTGCAGCTCAACGTGCTCGCAAAGTGCTTTTTCGGCAGATATCCGTTCTATCGAGCAGGAGACCCAATGTATTCTTTCCACTGTGCGAGGCATTTGTTCCGCCGCATTTATAATATTGTGTCCAGGCGTGAAGCAATTACTTGAAAAAGGACATCGGTCGATTAGAAAGCGTACAGCGCCTCTCAACTCGCATTATTAGGGGTCAACGAGGGAAACCTCACCATGAACGCCTAAAGTCATTTGTTTGTTTTCTTATCTTCGTGCCGACGTTTGAAGAGCAACTTAATTGAAACCTTTAGGATCTTGAAAGGTTTAAGCGGCGTTATCATGAACGACTTGTTTGCATTAACTCTCAAGCTAAGCACCCGCTTATATTCACTCAAACTTGCTAAGGAGTGATGTAGACTAGACTCCCAGGAAATATTTTCCAGCCTCGGGGTTGTAAATTTCCGGAACCGGCTCCAAAAGAACTTATATCCTGCAGTTATCTCACCAGTATTAAGTATGGTTTGGACGGCATATGTGGTAAGCTTTTTCCTAAATAATCACTGTAATAGCTATGCAACATTAGGTCGTTCACATTTTCAGCGTTATCTGGTAAACAAAGTAAATGTTAGAATTCTGTTTTTTAATAGACAGTTTTTTTCAGGTGAACTCTTACCGTGCTGACGAAGAGGAACAGTTATTTTCGTTTTCCAGCATCCATTATAATACGGTGCTTCCTAATATAATCCGGATAATCTCTTGGCTTCGTGATCGTCGAAGATTTTAAAAGGACAGAAAGAAGAAATTACCAGCACGCATGACCTTGAAAATGTTAATAATTATTGTACATTTTTATGCACTATGTATACAAACAACTTTGATAATTATCGATTATACTTGGCGTGCCTTGGAATTCCAAGAATATAATATTTATTTATTTATTTATTTAAAAAAACATTTTGGGACGTGATGGGTGCTTCTTTGCTGATTTCCACCGAAAGAAATGCTGGACGCTTTATTAGTTCGTTAGCAACTGAACCCAACCTGGTGCTGCTGCACTAGATGAGTTATCCTCCAGTAAATCCAAGGTGTATGAATCACTTATCCATGTTCGCGCCAAGAAAGCTGACGTACCAGATGATATCCACTCGAGTGTGCTAAAGAATCTCGCCCCAGTGCTTACAGAAACTTTATGCAAGCAATTCAATTCATGCTTGAACCTATAGGTGGTTCTTCGCTAGTGGAAAGAAGTCATAATCGTTCTAATACACAAGGGTGGTTGCAGGTCAACTCTTGGTAACTATAGACCTGCCAGCCTGAGTAGTATCGTCTCGAAATTATTTCAAAAACCGCTGCGTGACAAAATCTATCAGCAGCTTTGTCGGCATTTTTAACTGATTGTAACTCAAAATGGATTTTTTTACGGGTAGATCCTGCCTGACTATCCTTCTTCATTTTCTTAATACTGCCACTAAAAGGATGGTTGAAGGGAAGCCTGTCGAATCCCCCTACATAGACTTCAACAATGCTTTCAATTCCGTAAATCACCTTCTTCTAGAGATTAAGCGACCAGCAAAAGGAATACGGGGTAGTCTACATGCTTGGATAAAGGCCTTACTTACAGGTAGGACATTCATAGTTTTGGTATTGTCTACAATCTCGAATCAAACTGACGTGAAGAGAGGTGTACCCCAAGTGTGGGTACTCGGTCCTATTCTATTCCTGATATACATCGATGACTTTTCCTTTGCATTAAAGTGCCCATGCTTCATTTTGCGTGTTTTAAGGACGGTTTTGGCCGCATCTGGGGTAAGCTTTTTCCTGAATTCTCCCCCTAATTTCTATGCAACATTAGGTAGTTCATGATTTTTAGCGTTGTTTTGTAAGTAAGTAAATTCTATACTCCTGTTTTTCAAATACAACTCTTCTTCAACTGATATCTTATCGTAATGGTTAAGAAAAATTTATTTTTATTTTTCCAGCATCATTCATAACGAGGTGCTTCCTAAATACAACCGGGATAATCCCTTATCGCGATCGTCGAGGATATTCAGAGCTGCACATTCCCGTGACATCTACTAAAATATTTTTGAAATAGTGAGTGGTCACAACCAGACATCTGAAAAAAATATTTGCATTTGCTATGATTCAGTTGACAATCGCCCGATGATAATTATATCTATATTTAAACTGAAAAAAATTGAATTAACAAACTTGAACTTTTACCTTGAAGAAAACATCAAAATGCCGCGATCTTTAACGACTTAAACTGCTATATGATCAAAGTTCCATTGGTGTAAATGTGTTCCGAAGCAATATTTGGGCTACTTTTTCCACGGCTAGGATATATTAGAACGCGCTAGCGTGCAAATTTCCGGTGATCCATACAATGCTAACTTGGTTGTTAGCTCAGCGTTTTTATTAAAAGTATTCCACGCTCACGTATATTTATGTTACCCGAATAGTCGACTGCACCCGTTGCCACCTGGCAGTATATCAGCCCATGTGCAGTCTGTGACTGTGTGACACTCTACTTGGATCTGGCTAGTGAATTCATACTGAATAATTTACTGTCACCTCGCGTAAATTTCAGAATAGTTTTCAATTTTGTGTTTCCATACATTCAATCATGGCATTTGATCTGGTCTATGTTTGATGACTATCGACTCTGAATGGTATTTTCTCAAGTTTTTTTTTAACTGGTCTTTCCAACCTTTTGATTGAAAGTTGTGCGTTGTAATGTAGTCTTGTAAGCTTAATATATTTCTGACAGTTTCCTTTCATCGCAACTACTTTTTGTGTTCCTCTTAGGTTAAGACTTGTCTTCGGATGGTGTCTTTTTGATAAGAGATTAACCAGGCAACTTGTCCAACCTGACAGTATCTTAGCCCACGTGCAGTCTAAGACTGTGCGGCACTGTCTGAATCAGGCGTGTGCTTTCATACATTACATACATTTCAATGCAGCGCGATCTTACCATTTGGATATAAATAGTCTTCTATGGTTAAAAAGTGGTTGTTATACGTTCAAATGCAATACTTCATTAAACTCTTCTTGCCTAGAATGTTATAGCCTCTCTAACTACTAAGCATGTTCTCAAACTTGGGTTTAGCCCGAGGTGGTACTGATAGTTTTGGATGCTCTGTCTTTGGCACATAGGCAATAAGGTATTCAAGCGTTTTATGGAAAATATGTTGTTCGTATCCCATCAGATTCGGAGGCTATGCACGGCTGATGAGCTCAAATAAAAGCAAACTTGAGTCCAGTGTTTCCATTAAGGACCATCATGATCAAATTTGTGAATATTTTGATAGGCTTGGCACCGATGAGCAGCCGCAAACAGCAATAAGGTATATTTTCAATTCTCGGTTTCTCGTTATACTCAAATCGTGTACAAGTTCGCCTGGCGCACAAATCGCTGTTTAATCACTGCTCGAAAAATTTAGGGTGTCACGTTATAGATATGACCTCTATGTGGATGTTGATAAATTAGTTTGACATTTCTAAGTTTCACGAACGAATGTTATTCTTATACGTGAACTGCTGGCTTTCACCTAAGTGTTAGTCTCTTTCTTTTTTGAATTTATATTTTGAACGAATACGTTTACGCACGCTTTCAGCATTGCTTAGTGTGTACATTTTACAAAACTTGGTTTTTTATAAGTGAAGTTTTGCTGTATGCATCTGTTACTGCTATGTACGTATAGCAGCAAGATTCGCTTTTTTATAGTATCAGATATTCGTAAAAATACCGAATTTGCCTCTCTTGCCTATTGAAACACTCCGTATTTGCTACCGGTACAATGCTGTCCAAGATGATGACTGAGCAGTTGAGAATACTTAAACGTCCTCATATTTCGATCCAAAACAAAATACTCCACAGTCTACAAGTTTCGCATTCGAATCATAGTTATAATTTGTGAATCTAACCACATATTAGCTTACATGTAGCGCTATGACGAATATGGTAACATATATACGATTAAATTCTTTGGACAAAACGTCTTTCCATGTTACGTCACATTATTCTTTTTAAACCTTATCCTGAAAACCTGGATTAAAATTGCAAAACATTTAACTGTATACGAACTCGAAACGTCAGTAGAGGATAGTTTTGCAGCTTACTTATATTACAGTTTTTTAAATAAAAATCTAGGTTTCCAGCCGCTTTGTATGTATGTATGTATGAAAGCACAAGCCTGATCCAGGCAAAGTGCCGTACAGTCAGAGACTGCACGTGGTCTAACATACTGTCGGGTTGCCCAGGCCTAGACAGATATGAGAAACAAAATAGAAATGGTAGTGAGACTCCAGCGTGTTTCAGCATGCAGCTCACTACCGGTTGCCAACCAATTTAGCACGGTGTTAGCCACGCAGCACAGAAATACTGCAGCCGCTTTAGGGTTCAGCGAAGTAATATGGACAGTTATGTTTAGCTATTCACACTAGACGCTAGTCTGAAAGAACTGATATTCTTCCTGGCACAACCTCCTCCCGAAAGGTGCCATCCAAACGCAGCAAGGTCAAAATAAACCACTTCTCCACGTTTGCGATTGACAACCAACCACATTGTCAAGCAGCTGATGCGTACACCTCTCAGCTACATTATCATTTAGACTTTGCACACAGGACGTGTCCTCGAGATGACAACAAAACTGGCTGTCTGATGGCCTTTACAGCTTTTTTCAATACACAAAACCCGATGCATATTTTAGAAACATGGTGCTATCACTAAACGCGAGCAATTGTTTGTGAACAACGAGGACCGAGAACTTTCAGCCACCGAAGTTTTTGTACTTTCGTAAATTAGGGAAAGCAGCTTAGAGTCGCGGTTACTCATTTGATGCAGTTTATGTGGAACCTACTTTCTGTAAGTGAAGCATGCGATTTAAAAATGTGAGTGTAGAAAGATTATGTAGTAGAGTAGTTTACGTATTATAATTTAAGAGCAGAGCTTCGTAGGCTGCATAATTCTAATGGAAAATCATATCATGTTGCTATATATGGTATGATATAAAACCACAAGCCTGATCCATACAAAGTACCACACAGCCAGAGACTGCACATGGGTTAAAATACTGTGAGGTTGTCTAGGCTTAAACAGATACGAAGAAGAAAAAAGAATAGGAAATGGTAGTCAGACTCTAACCTGTTTCAGCATACGGCTCACGACCTCTTGCCAATCAATTTAACACGGTGTTGCTACATAGTATTTCGTATATAATTCTATCAATTCCATTGAGACGTTTTCGATGATGGTATCTGACGCTCCCATTCTTTGCACCATATAATATTTGCTTCGATTCCTCGGCTGTTTTTTTACATAATCTCACTTGCCAATACTTTTAATTTCAGCTTTTCACCTTGTAAAAATCTGTTCAGTTGTCATCCGGATCTTGAATTCAATTTGAACGCCTGATATAATGAATCGAGAATGCAATATAAACGATGAACAAGACAATCGAACACCGAACCGAAAATCGAATATACGTTCCCCACCACCTCCCCCTGAATACCCTCTCAAACACAGTCCAAAAGACGTCGTACATTTCCGGGCTAATTCAAATGATCCGTCGACTTCTGAACTCCTGCCATCTCGCGTTGATGCAGATGTTTGTGATCCAGGTTAGTGCCATCTTCTACTCATCCACTTATCTTGTAATTATTTTTAATCATATTCATTTTATAAGGTATAGATTGTCTGCGATGGGCCTCACACACTTCAATTAGCTATCTAGTTTGTTTCTTAGCGGTCGACAGAACATAGCGTATCAAGAAGTTCAATAAAAATGGTCCAAGAACTCCATTTCGCTACAAGCTTGATCCAAGCAAGGTGTCGTACAGTCATAAACTGCACGTGGGCTAATATACTGTCAGGTTGCCCAGTGATTCAATAACAATCTCATTTTGACAACGATATCGTGAAAAAATTATAATGACACAACACTGTTCGTCTTGTGATCAACTCGCTAACAATATTCTGGCCGAAAATTCTCATTGAACTAGCTAAATATCAAGATTTGTTTTCGATCGAAATATGAAATATGTGTACGTGAATTTTCAACAATCAAATTAATTTCTACACAGAATCGAGAAAAATAAAATGTATGAAATCAAAGAAAACGGATCCAAGCAAAGTAATGACTGTACGTGAGCTAGTATACTGTCAGGTTACTCATGCCTAGACAGACGTAAGAATGAAATTAGATAAATGAAAAAGACCTCTTCACATCAATTATCAAATTCCCATTAATTAGTTAACCATGTATCGAACCAGGTAAGATACGAAACAGTTTCTGAATGTATTAGCCCTTGAAAATAAAATATTGGCTTCGGTGGAGGCTGAAGATTTGCAGGCAACAATGGTCTTGTACAAAGGATGTACACCATCAAAAAATGACTTTGATTTTTCTGTTGCATTCACTGAGTTGACGATCGATCGATCAGCTCTGTCTTGAGATAACCTTAATACCTCTTCTGATTAGCGGAAAATCCTTTTCGAGCAGACCGGGAAAAATTATTATATTATCATCTCAAACATCACTGCGCGCATAACTTTCACACACCGTCTAATATTCTCAAAGTCTATTAAAAATCCAGGAAAGATCCCAAGTAAGCTGGGGTATCATACAAGTAATGGCTAAATAAGAAATTCGTTCAGCCCAGGGAGAACAAAGGGAAACCATGTAAAGGCAAAGCCTACGCTTACCCACATGGCAGTGAATTGAGACTGAGTCCATCTAACTTCTATACATTGATATTCGTGCTATGAGTAGCTGTATTAGTACCCGATGGACGCCAAACAATAAAGCTCACTGAATCATGGAGGAAAGCAGACCATCATTTAAGTTCGTTACGACAAAACGATTTCAATCACTGGACAGGGTATAAATGTATATGTATGCATGTCATCACAACCCTGGATTCTGACAAAGAGCCGCATTATCTTAAACTGCGCCTGGGCTAAGATACTGTCAGGTTGTCTATCCCGGAACACACTAGAAACGGAAAGAGTAGTGGGACTCCAGTGACTTTCCACATGCAGCTCAGTACCCGTGGCAAATCAAATTAGCATGCTATTTGCTGCGCAGTACGGGAGTACACCAGGATTGCATATACATGCAGGACAGGGTGCTTGTCTGTCGGAGATATTTCCCCATTTTACGTTCCCCTGAATTCACATTTGCGGTGGTATCCTAACCTGGACCGTTTGATTGGAAGTCGAACGTTCTGTTTGTCTCAGTGGCGCGGCAGTCGTTTAGTGCTTCCGAACTGAACAGGTAAGACCTCGCTAAATATGCACGGATGTTCAATCGTGCACTACTTTGTGCTCTGCGGCTAACACCGTGCTAGATTGATTGGCCAGAGGTAGTGAGCTGCATGCTGAAACAGACTGGAGTCTCACTACCATTTCCTGTTCTTTTTTCTTCCTTATATCTGTCTAGGCCTGGGCAACCTGACAGTATCTTCACCCGCGTGCAGTCTCTGACTGTGCGGCACTTTGCCTGGACCAGGTTTGTGCTCTCATACCATACCATACCTCGCTAAATTCATTTACCACCAGTAGTGTGCTGCATGTGGAAAACGGCTGTAGTCCCACTAGCAAGTTTAATTTCTCACATCTATTTAGACCTGAGCAACCGGACAGTGTCCGAGTGCCTACGTGCAGCCTCTGGCTCTGCTGCAATCTGCCTAGATCAGGCGCGTGGTTTCTATACGTCATACATACCACTGTGACACATTGCTGCTTCAATGGGTTTTGTCAGTAAGACTGTATGCAGTCTCTGATTGTGCTTTAATACCAGCAACACTAGCACCATAGCGCAATGTTACTTTTGCCAAACATCAGCATTAGCGTCTGGTGCTGCGGGAGAGAGATTGCCGCTCCCGAATCAGACTGTTTAATCATTCTAAAAGCTGCGGAGCTTGAAATCATCATGCGTTTGTGATGTAATTCCATGGTCGAACATTGACCAAAGCGGACCACCAACTCAAAGCGCGAATCTCATGGGAAAATCGTGTCGACGGTACAGAGATGCATGCGGAAACACGCTGGAGTCACACTGCCATTTTCTTTCATATCTGTCCATTCCCAGGCAACCTGACTAGATCCTGGCGCACGCAAAGTTTCTAATTGTGCACCACTTTGACTGGATCCGGGCTGAGGTGATTTCATGTATACGTGCATGTGAAACCTGACACTATACTGGCTTACATGCAGTCCACCCAGCTGCACAGGAATTCCTCTGAATATAGCCTTGTAGTGCCGTGCAAAGGCCATTGTTGACAGTTTAATATCATTTCCTTTAGTTCTGTAATTTTCACGTATTCACATCTTTCATTGCTGTCCACTGTTTTCTACTTTTCCTGTTCAAGGCGAAATAACCTAGTAAGTTCACCAGACAAACCAAATGTTTACACCCAATTTGATTTCGGTGTTGTGCGTTTTCAAACGACACTAAATAACAGTGCACACTTTCTGATTTTGTCCTTTTTTCAATCTATTCCCATACTGTGCCTTCTTACTTTTCTTGACTCTCAACTATTTTGTATTTTCCCGGCTAAAGCCTACTCAGGTTTTCAACTTTGTTATCTTCCCAATCATTTTTCACCGTGTGATTAAGCTTTTGTTCACCGCGAGCGTACTCATTCACGGATATTGATTAATGCTCACTGTTTCAGGATTCCGCTCCATGTATCATGGAGATATCCACTCACCAGATTTATCCACAGTAGAACTTGATCTGGGATCCCCTTCGGCGAATCCTGGCAACCCGAGACCGACGATGTCACGTTTGTTGCCTCCGGGATTTGCGTCTGCCATCAACGTTAATCCTAATGGCGACATGGCGAGCCCCGCTTCGAATTACACCAACCAGGAACACGCAGCTGCTGAGCGAATCCGAGCGAAATCAACACGATTTGCACCGTCGGTAGGTCGTTTTCAGGTGAACACTGTGTTTAATTCCATTCTGAGTAGAATCGGGAAACTGGTGCATGTCCAAGCAATAAGTACCTACGGCAAAACTAACCTTAGGTATACAAGGTTCTGCACCAAACCTATTGAGTGTGTCTGTATGTGGGATAGAATGTCCTTTCCATTTGTGCGCTGAGCTGTACGCCAATGCAGTTCAAGATGGAGAAGTAGCTGTTGCCCATGTAGCAAGTCATACATCTTCACGACACCATTGGAACCAAAGAAAGAGCTAGGATTATACACTTGAACTGGCGTTGTCACGATGAATTTGGTTACAAATACGAACCGTCTAACGGGAAGCCAGCTCCGGATTTTTCCTCGAGATTCACTCCCGAAGTCTTTTTAATGATTTGATATAGTCACAGGGCAGTAGAGGTTTGAGATAAGGTTTTTTGTTTCATAGAGCTCCACCTGGTCGAAGCAAACTAGATTTGAGGCGCCAGTCACCCATCTTGATCTCTTCCCATGTCAATAGAAGCAGTCCCTCTGGGTCACATAAGACCACATATGACAATCTAGAATGATGTATGTATGTATGCATGCATGCATGTATGTATGTATGTATGTATGTATGTATGTATGTATGTATGTATGTATGTATGTATATATGTATGCATGTATGTATGTATGTATGTATGTATGTATGTATGTATATATGTATGTATGGATGTATGTATGTATGTATGCATGTATGTATGTATGTGTGTATGTATGGATGTATGTATGTATGTATGCATGTATGTATGTATGTGTGTATGTATGCATGTATGTATGTATGTATGTATGAATGTATGTATATATGTAGGTATGAATGTATGTATGTGTGTATGTATGTATGAATGTATGTATATATGTAGGTATGAATGTATGTATGTGTGTATGTATGTATGAATGTATGTGTGAATGTATGTATCTATGTATGTATGTGCGTATGTATGGATGAATGTATGTATATATGTATGAATGTATGTATGTGTGTATGTATGTATGAATGTATGTATGTATGTATGTATGTATGTATGTATGTATGTATATATGTATGTATGTATGTATGTATGTATGTATGTATGTATGTATGTATGACTGTATGTATGTATGTGTCTATGTATGTATGTATGTATGTATGTATGTATATATATTTATGTATGTATGCATGTGTGTATGTATGTATGTATGTATGTATGTGTATATATTCATAGATTTGTTATGATATGCGGTAAAAAGCTATGCTTTACAAGACACACAAAAATGTACATCGGATGGTATGAAAAATATCAAAATATTGTTAGAGATTATTGGTAAACGTGAAAAGCATACTTGTCCATGTGGACATCTAGTGATTTCTTGAAAACGTCAATGGTTCCAGATTGTACCTCATGAGTAGGTAAACTGTTCCACAGTTGCACATTGCTATCGGAAAAAGCATATTTGCGGCAGTTCAACCTGCTATGCTGTTGGTAAAGTTTCGATTGGTAACCGCGCATATGTGTGTTATGGGAAAGATGAAACAAACGACTGCAAGGATGATTTGTTTGATTAAGCACTGTTCAATTGAAGATTAGTGCTCCTCGTTGCCGTCTGTATTGAGCCGAATGCAAATTTAATATTGTATGTATGTATGCATGCATGTATTTAGGTATGTATGCGTGTGTTACGCATGAAATCACAAGCCTCATCTTTGCAAAGCCCCACAGTCAAAATTCTCACGATACTGTCAGCTTTCCATGGCCTAGATAGATGTGACAATGAGAATATAAATCCCATTTAGAGTCCAGTGTGTATCCTCATGTAGCTCGGTACCTCTGCGGAATCTATTTTACACGGTGTTTATTGCATAAAACAGAAATTCTGTACGTTTGCCCATCATGAGATGATTGTATGTATGTATACTTTTGTATGCATGTATGAATGAATGAACGCGTCTCCTGGCTAACCTATGCATCACAATCTCAATTTTATGTGCGTTTTTTACGGTTTATGATGTTCGTCTGATGATGTTGAAATCTTTGCGCTAACTATAGCAATTCACACTGACGCGTTTATTTCAGTCTTCCAGTTCAAAGACTTATTTCATTCAAGACTTGAAAAATCATTGTGTACCAACATTTTCTTCTTCTTCTTCTTCTTCCTTTTCAGTTTCTCACCCCTCCCGTAAAAGACGTCTCCCTGTCCCACGGGACTCATTCTCACAAACGACGCAATCCCTCCACGGAATGCTACCAGCGGACACATTTCCCTCCCCATGAGGTCGACCATTCAAACGCGTTTGGTTGCAACGTTTCTACTTTGGGCGCTTCGGAATCACAATCCCCTACGACGCAGCAAATTGTTCGCATTGCAGCGAGTGGGCTAGACGAAGCCGGTTCAGACCAGGTACGTTGTTTCATCTAGCTGTGCGATCGCATTCAATAGGATACATTTATCCTTCAAGGAGTATGTATGAAGAGGTATGGTTGCAAGCCTTGAGCCAATCTAATAGACTGCCGGGCGAGTTATATCAGAAAGAGATACTCAAGGGGGGGGTGCACAAGGAAGAAAAATCAGACGAGAGGCTTTATTCAACATTTCAGCTTCAGACTATCTCCTGCTGGAGAATGAGTCGGCTTCAATGAAGATTCTTGGGAACTTGGGTACAAAACGGCGTCCCCAGTACC
>JACCGJ010000519.1:36192-62500 GCA_013407085.1 Atriophallophorus winterbourni | reverse complement strand
GTATGTATGTATGTATGTATGTATGTATGTATGCATGTATGTATGTATGTATGTATGTATGTATGTATGTATGTATGTATGTATGTATGTATGTATGTTTGTATCCATGTATGTATGCATGTATGTATTTAGATATGTATACATATATTATGTGTGAATTCACCAGCCTGATCTTAGCAAAGCCCCGCAGTCATAATTCTCACTTGCTACGATACTGTCAGCTTTCCATGGCCTAGATAGATGTGACAATGAAAATATAAATCACATTAATAGTCCAGTGTGTATCCTCATGTAGCTCGGTACCTTTGACGAATCTATTTTACACGGTGTTTGTTGCACAAAACAGAAGTACTGTAAATCATGGGTTGATTGTATGTGTGTATACTTTTGTATGCATGAATGAATGCGTCTCGTACCTAACCTATGCGTCACAATCTCAATTTCATGTGCGTTTTTTTTTACGGTTTCTGATGTTCGCCTGATGATGTTGAAATCTTTGCGCTAACTATGGCAATTCACACTCGAATTCACACGCACGCGTTTATTTCAGTCTTCCAGTTCAACGACTTATTTCATTCAAGACTTAAAAAATGATTGTGTACCAACATTTGCATCTTCTTCTTCAGTTTCTCACCCCTCCCGTAAAAGACGTCTCCCTGTCTCATTCCCACAAACGATTCAATCCCTCCATGGAATCCTACCAGCGGACACATTTCCCTCCCCATGAGGTCGACCATTCACACGCGTTTGGCTGTAACGTTTCTACGCGTGATACGACGCAGCAAATTGTTAGCATTACAGCGAGTGGACTAGACGAAGCCGGCTCAGACCAGGTACGTTGTTTCATCAAGGAGTATGTATGAAGAGGTATGCTTGCAAGCCTTGAGCCAATCTAATAGACTGCCGGGCGAGTTATATCAGAAAGAGATAATCAAAGGGGGGGAGTGCACAAGGAAGAAAAATCAGACGAGAGGCTTTATTCAACATTTCAGCTTCAGACTATCTCCTGCTGGAGAATGAGTCGGCTTCAATGAAGAGTCTTGGGAACTTGGGTACAAAACGGCGTCCCCAGTACCACTCGGCGTTTGTTCGAGTTGGCTTCTCTAGCCTTTGCATAACCAAGTGCGACCTGCAAGGCAGCAGGGAGTTGCCAGAAAGAGGTGGCGTGCACCAACTAACCACCTACCAGACTCTGCTCCAGATTTTTCCTCGGTTTTCCTCCGAAGCCTTTGCCGCAATCGGGTATCCCGCAAGGCAGCGGAGGTTTAAAATCAGGTTTTTCCTTCCCTTAGATGAAATGCCTTCCCAGGCTAACGAGCTCCATCTGCCCGAAGCAAACTGGTTTTTCAGGCGCCAGTCACTCGTCCCTTCTCTTGTTGGTATAAGCAGTTCCGCCAGGCTCGGGGAGCCACTCGTGCAGGCCAGAAGCTGGACTTGGTTGTCAGAGGCTATTTGAGACACCCATTACTAATGGTAATCGATTGGGCACGGTGTTGCTAGCGCAGTGCAAGTTTAATGAACACATTTTACATGGGAAAATAAGGCCATTATTTGTGAACTATCCAAATTCTGATTGTCATTCAGGGGGGCGGCTTGTACGGATGTGCAATTGTGTACCAGAGTATCACCGGTATTTTCTCCTGCGCAACTTGAAATTATCTCAGCACTAGCACCGTCAACGACTGCGCGGTACTTTGTCTGCATACAGGATTCTGTTTTCACAATCACACACATACACACATTGCACAAAAGATTCGCCCTGAATGATTGCTAAATTTGATTCAAAGATTAAACGACACCTAGTACCCATGCTCGTTTTCATGCGTATCCTACCGATCAGAGGATTTCGCAATATTCTATCGCCAATCCTGTTTGTCATGTTATATTTATTCAAAATAATTCAAGGTTTTTAATGGTCTAAAAAGCAACAAGCTTAACAACAACCATAGGATGGTAAACATTGAAACAAGATAATGTAGTAGATTAAGCAGTATATAAGTGTTCGGGAAACGAATAATGCAATGAAAATTCGTCTAATTTTGTTTTAATGTCATGCAAGCTAGTGGTGTGAGCAACGGTAGAAGGTAAACTGTTCGAAGTAAAACAGACACGGACAGAGTAAAAATACCTTCTGCAGTTCAGGCGGGAATGGGTTACCACCAGCACATATTCATGGGTCCGATAATTTATCGTATCCCACCGCGTGAATAAATCCTGTAAGGGATGGTTCGGGGTATGGAATGTTTTGTAAAGTAAGATATGGTTTCCTCTGATTCGTCGATTGGGAAAATCGAACAGATTCAGTTGAGCTATCCTTTCTTTATATGGTTTGTTTCGGATGCTGAGAACTATTTTTGTTGAGCGGTAATAGATTCGCTACATAAGTTCTTAAGCCACGGAGACCATGACTGCACACCGTATGACATGACTGGTCTCAAGTATGTATTCATGATCTATGGCAAAATCTTGATGATCGTTATGCATCTATTAGAGTAGTGACTGTTTTTTATCCCCAGAAAAACCATGATAATATGCGAGCCTCAAATAATACGGATCTTTTAGAAGAGAGGACGCTAGTTGGCGGGTGTCGAGAAAAATTACGAACACAAGTTTCTGGTGATTGCTCAGAGAGCCTAGCTCGATTTGTAATCGATGCTGAAAACAAAATGTAGTGGTCCGTCCAATTTGTAGTAGACGAAAGATTCGTGCATCACGTCGGGCTCACCAATTTGTAGTAGACTACCACTACAATAATGTTCCCCAGAATGTAGGAGAACAAGCACAGGAGATGAAAGATTTATCGCGGTAGCCAAAAAGTTCACGAAGGTACAGCAGAAGCAATCACGGAACACGAATTCAAGATTCAAGAACTTTACGAATCAACGGAAAGTGTGTATCAAGGTCGATTGTTATTCGGTAGAGTAAAACAATATTGTTACAATTGCCATTATTGAGCTGATCAATCAGGAGATTTCTTTACAACCGCAACTCTAACGGAATTAGCCAATCAAAAGTAGCAATGCAGAACTGGATTGGCAGTCATTGATCCACTTCGGTAAAACAAACGTCTTAATTATTGACCAGTTATATTACATCACAGCGTGTACGCGAAGTAAGCGTTGCGGTTACTAACCCTCGCCAATTATGACGTTGATGGGATGGTTCACTCCATACACGCGAAACCTGGTCAATCCGGGCGGCAGATATCCCTCAGCTTTCGGTTTTCGACACCCGTTAGCTGCGTAGGATTGCTCACATTCAGTGGCAGCATTGTGTTACATATGTAGAAGTCTGCAACTGGGTGATAAAAACCAAGAGATCACGAAATAAGAGAAATGATGATGGTTGCTCGCTTACGATGGTTGAGACATGTTTTAAGAATGCCTCTTCACCGTTTACCGTACCGTGCCTTATTCGCAGAAGCTGGGAGAATCGATCGGGTGGCCAGTCCATGACGTGGCGCGTTGGGATGAAGAAACTCACCGTAGAGCTAGGCTCAGTTGGGCGTATTCTTCTGCCTGAGTGGGGTCCAAAAGCTCCACCTAATAGTTGGATGGAAACCTTACGCGATATGGCTGCAAACCGAAGTCAGCGGCTCCAATGTACTTTACTATGTGTCACAATCTTCCCACATATTATTATATTATATCTGATACAAAATAAAAACCCAAAACATCCCAAAATCGCATGAACTAAAGCTGCAAAAACACGCTCTATTCAGGTGCATTTGCACACCACGCTTGCATACCTGCTTGATGTTGCTGGGCCCTTTGTCTAACTCCAGAACTGGGCTTCATGACGATGATGATGATGATTTAGATCGACTCAGGCCTAGTACCATTCAGTTTACAAATTCTAGTCCAAATTAATTCAATTACACTCGCATCTAGCCAGATCATGTTTGCCGATTGTTTCCTAACCTCATCCTAATGGGAATGCATGTTCCATTCGAGGTGTGGGGACCTCATCCCAGCTGGTTTGTGCTTACTCTTCTATAGAATCCGTAGCTATTTAAGTCCCACCCTTCCCCATCTTTTGGGATTTTACTTTTTCATAGTTGTGTGGCAGTTAAGCATTCGGTACGTGCTACCGGTGTAATGCTGTCTGTGATGATGATGATGATGCACGAACGCTAAGAAATCGCCAGCATCCTCAGGCGAAGGGAACACTGATACAGGTTTCCACATGCAACGCACTCCCGGTGGCGTTAATCTCGGGGTGGCAAAACCGTCACATGACATAGGCAGTTAAAAACCCCGACTAGTAACTTTTCCAAAGTCGGCGCAGCGCATCTTCCAGGCTGATGTCCCCGTGATCAGATATCGCTTCAGGATATGTCCTGAAACCGTGTTCAATGGCGGTCTTGCGCTAAGCATCCTCTTGGAGTGTTTGCTTAACTTTGTATGTTATCATGCGGAGTGACGAGGAAAGCTTGTTATGATAGACGACAGTGAAAGCCGTAAGGAAGCTGTCATGCTGATGTCGCTCTACTCGTTCACGAAACTTGTTTGAATGCATGTTCCATTCGAGGTGTAGGCACCTCTTCCCAGTTTGTTTGTGCTTACTCTTCTATAGAATCCGTAGCTATTTAAGGCCCACCCTTCCCCATTTATTAGAGTTTTACTTTTTCATGGTTGTATGGAAGTTAAGCATTCGGTACGTGCTACCAGTGTAATGCTGTCTATGATGATGATGATGATGGAAATGATCACACTGGAGACATAGATGACAGAAGCAAGGCAGCATCCAAAGGTTGTCATAGCCAGGGGTGCCAGTGGGGATAAACTGCCACTGTTTATAAAATGCTCCCATATGGCGCGCGTCTCAAATAGCCTCCGACAACCAAGTCCAGCTTCTGGTCTGCACGAGTGGCTCCCCGAGCCCGGCGGAACTGCTTCTATTAACAGGAGATGGGGCGAGTGACTTTCACCTGAAACCCAGTTTGCATCGGGTTGATGGAGCTCGTTAGCCTGGGAAGGGTGACCCTGATTTTCAACCTCCGCTGCCTTGCGGGATACTCGATTGCGAGAAAGGCTTCTGGAGAAAACCCTACGGAAAATTCTGGAACAGAGTCTGGTAGATGGTTAGTTGGTGCACACCACCTCTTACTGGCAACTCCCTGCTGCCTTGCAGGTCGCACTTGGTTGTTCAACGGCTAGAGAAGCTGACTCGAACAAACGCCGAGTTGTGCTGCTGGGGACGCCGCTTGGTACTCAAATTCCCAATACTCTTCATTAAAACCGACTCATCCTCCAGGAGGAGATAGTCGCACGAAATAATAATAAATCAATAAAATCGTGACAACCGCCAAAACATGCGATTGAATGCACTGAATGCTACCTCATCCCATGGCTAAGTGTTTCATAATATAGAAGCCAGAGAGAGCGTGAGCTGAACTGAGAAGTATCCTTGTTACAACATCATCGACCGATATCCAGCGCATGTATTCGCTTTAAGCCACGTTAGGTAACGAAAAGGATTCGCTAACGAGATTGGGTTTGAGGGTTGTGTGCTGACACTGTTTCCATTTTCACCCGAATCCCATTCTAGCGAGATTCCCTCGAGTGTGTACAACCCAAGGCCAACGATTCATCAGAGGACCCACCGAGTTGCAACGCGGAAGAAGATCTCACCGAGGGGACGAGATCCGATTTGGAAAATGAAACTCAAGTCGAGGACCCGTGCACACTGCCCCACCATCCCGTGTCACATGCGTATGTGAATGATCCGATGGATGGGGACGCGTGTCCATACGGGGAATTTCAAGGTCAGCATCAGCACGCGATCGCCCAGACGGACAACGAGGGTGTTGCGATTTCAGAGCGCAACGTTGCGGGAGAATCGGCGGCACGTAAGCGCTCGGTATTTTTGATATTCTGACTGTGTTTACTTACTTTTTTAACACTTTGGTGCGACTATCTTCTCCTGGAGGATGTGTCGGCATTTTTTGAAGAGTCTTGGGAATTTGGATACAAAGCGGCGTTTGTTCGAGTCAGCTTCTCTAGCCTTTGCACAACCAAGTGTGACCTGCAAGGCAGCAGGGAGATGGTGTGCATCAACTAACCGTCTACGAGACTCTGTTCCGGATTTTTCCTCGGGGATTTCTACCGAAGCCTTCCCCGCGATCTTGTATCCCGCAAGGCAGCGGAGGGTTTTTCTTCCCTTAGATGAAATGCTCCATCTGTCCGAAGCAAACTGATTTTCAGGCACCAGTCACTCGCCCCTTCTTCTGTTGGTAGAAGCAGTTCCGCAGCGCTCAGGGAGTCACTCATGCAGTCCAGAAGCTGGACTTGGTTATCAGAGGCTATTTGAGACGCGCGCCATATGAGAGCATTTTATATCCCGTGGGAGCTTATCCCCACTGCTACCCCTGGCTATGACATATCTTACTGACTTCTAGAACGTTTTTTATATCGGAAGTCATTTATCCGATTTGCATCAAGATATCTTTCTCAAAGGGAACTGCTTATTAAATAGTTCCAGACGAATTTATCACGTTGATATCATGTGTATATTTTCTGCGAACATATATGTGTACATAATTCGTTTGGGAGCTTATCCCCACTGCCACCCCCGGGTATGACAACGTTTGGAACCTTATGTTTACTACTATTCCTATGAGTAAGTAGCATGTCGGTTTGTGACAAGCTAGTCTTTGTTAGTTCTATTGGTTCCAAAGGTTGTCATAGCCGGGGGTGGCAGTGGGGATAAGCTCCCACTGTTTATAAAATGCTCCCATATGGCATGCGTCTCAAATAGCCTCTGACAACCAAGTCCAGCTTCTGGCCTGCACGAGTGGCTCTCCGAGCCCGGCGGAACTGCTTCTACCAACAGGAGAAGGGGCGAGGGCGAGTGACTGGCGCCTGAAAACCAGTTTGCTTCGGGCAGATGTAGCTCGTTAGCCCGGGAGGGCATTCCATCTAAGGGAAGGAAAACCCTGATTTTAAAACTCCGCTGCCTTGTGGGATACCCGATTGCGGGAAAGGCTTCGGGAGAAAACCCTGAGGAAAAACCTGGAACAGAGTCTGGTAGACCACCTCTTTCTGGCAACTCCCTGCTGCCTTGCAGGTCGCACTTGGTTGTGCAAAGGCTAGAGAAGCTGACTCAAACAAACGCCGAGTGGTGCTGGGGACGCCGCTTTGTACCCAAATTCCTAAGAATCTTCTTTGAAGCCGACTCATCCTCCAGGAGGAGATAGTCGCACTAAGTAAGTAAGTAAGTAACTAAGTTCTATTGGCGATGCTCGTGAAACCAGTTTAAAATAGGATGAGGCCAAATGCCAGGAAAGCTGTGAATGACCTGGTGTACTGTCTGGTGGATGACGTGATTAATTGATAGTGTCAATGGTGCATTATCAAAGCCACTAGCAGAGTTCCCCAGGTTCAATCATTGGTCACATTCTCTGTTTCTATTCTACGTAAATGAGTTGCTTAGTGTAACATGTTGCTGTTCGGAAGCTGCCCAGGAGCCTGTTTGCTATTACAAAAAACATGTTGGTGTTGTTCACATTTGTGTTGTCGAAGAACAGACTCCCTTTTTGACTTCACTAAATGGGGTAGCGAGTGGATACCATGAGAAGTGAGTCGAAGATATCGAATTGAGTGGCTGGATAAGTTTCAGCTCATTAACCTCACTCCAAACAACCACAGCTTTAAGAAAAACTGCGCTAAAACGAGTATTTGGGAAATTTTCGCCCAAGATATTTCCAAGGATGATGAATACACACTTGAGACCAGTCAGGGAATACGGTGTGCAGTCATGGTCTCCGTGGTTCAAGAAGGATGTGGAACTTATCTATCACTGCTCAACAAAACTAGTTCTTATAAAGAACAGATCGCTCAACTGAATCTGTTCGACTTTCCCTATCGACGAATCAGAGGAGACCTTATCCCACTTTACAAAATAGTTAGTACCCTTAGCCATCCCTTGCAGTGACTATTCAATCGAAGGGATTATCGAACACACGATTAAACCTTGGTGGTACCCCATTCCCGTCAGACATTAAGTTTAATTTCGGTTGTCAAGTTAGACTTTGAGTGCTTGACCAACAATCACTTTGTGATTCCGTGTCTGAACATCGTGGTTCGTTGTACGAACCCTATGCAACAGTGGCATTCAAGTCTAGCCTTGTTTACCATTTATCCACTGTTTCAAGGCTCACTGAACTTAATCTTACTGTCTCCACCTGATGATGGCAAACAGCCAGAAACCGGTAGTGGGGTGTAATTTTCGGGGGATGTGAGCAACACATCACTTTGGTCATCCATAAGCGCCCTGATTGACTATGGGATTCTGTGTTTGAACATCGTGGTTCGTGGTACGAACCCTGTGCAACAGTGGCATTCAAGTATAAGGCTAACGTTGTTCTATTTTCCAGCTGGGACTCCCCAGGTAGTTTGTTCTCCATAGCTAAAAACAAATCTTCGTGTTTGACCTGTTGTCTTTACAATGAAAAGCATTTCAATCGTAAAACTTGTGTTGATCTTCATAGTCGATAACCATCTATATAACCTTCATCTATTGTTGATTAGTGTTATGTGCGTATCACTCTACTTCTATTCTCTGGCCACTTAATCTAAACTACATCAACTATCCAACTTATCATCTCCTTCCAATACTCCTCGGATATTTCTTTCTTTTTCCTTTTCCAACGAAAGCGACACGACCAACACGTCTCGTTGGCTCTCGTGTTATCCGTACTCGGTCCCAACCAACTCTCTACTCAGATTATGTCAATTTACCGGAAGCGTCCTTCGTTCACTGGCTTCAGACCCCTTCTAACCCTTTATACCCGGACGTTTGTTACAACATGGAGGGCTTCCTCCCACCAGATGGACCACCCTCGAATGTTCCCCAACACCCCCCACCCCCACCCTATCGTCCAATCTCCAAAGTGCCCGGTGGTGGTCTCCGACATCGTCATAACTACCCACTACGACCAAACTATCTTTGCCATGGGACAAGCAACAACAACAACAACGCGGCGTTTGGTTATTTACCCCGACATCCGCCACCGACATCCAGTGCCACCGTGTGTCGCGCGTCGCCGAATATGTTCCACTGGAAGCCACCGCCGTGTGTTGCCTCCAGATTCGTTGGATATCCTGGAAGTCGCTTCATGGGTGAGTTCCATTGCACGGCAATTCGATTTTGGACATGTGCGTTAAACGATCATTATATTGACGATAGATACAAACGGCAATACTCATCCTGTCTAACCGTGCATTTAGGCACGGATGTGCAATTGTGCAGCATCTGTGTGCTGTGCGGCTAACATCGTGCTGATTTGATTGGCCTGAGGTAGTGAGCTGCATGCTGAAACACGCTGGAGTCTAACTACCATTTCGTGTTCTTTTTTCTTCCTCATTGCTGTCTAGGCCTAGGCAACCTGACAGTAATTTTGATGTACATCTGTGGTTGACACCGGAATATGGAATGGTATGAAAGCACAAGCCTGATCCAGGTAAAGTGCCGCACAGTCAGAGATTGCACGTGGGATTGTGATTCCATGATTCATGTATTCATTTCGAGTTGTTTGTATTCGCGACATGGGACCGTTGTTTTTTCAAAATTATAGAGCAAACAACCTTAACTAGTACATGTGTTTCCGTTGGTCAGGCTACCCGAAATGTCTAACCAGTTTTCATGGGAAATTCCATGTGCGTTAAACGATCATTATATTGACGACAAATACAAACGACTGGATGGTTAAATAGATCGTTAAATAAGAGGATGGTTAGATGGATAAAGCAGATCGGTAAGTAAGCAGATAGTAGATAGACAGACAAATGAATACATATATTGATAGACATAGACAGTTTGATATATAGTTTGTTAGATACATAAATAGATAGATAGATAGATAGATAGATAGATAGATAGATAGATAAATAGATAGATAGATAGATAGATAGATAGATAGATAGATAGATAGATAGATAGATAGATAGATAGATAGATAAACAGATAGATAGATAAATAGAAAGATAGATAGATAGATAGATAGATAGATAGATAGATAGATAGATAGATAGATAGATAGATAGATAGATAGATAGGTAGATAGATAGATAGATAGATAGATAGATTAATGGATAGATAGATAAATAAATAGACAGACTGTTGACGGCATGTTAGAAACGTCGATACAAGTGAAAATATCGTTGACTTGATTATCAAGATGAAATTACATCAAGGGGTGTCACACAGTTGAACTATATTGCAGCATACTTTTTATGACCACCGCACTCCCCATTACTCGAAATCACAATTTACTTGCCAAAAATGCTTCTCTTTCTCTCTCTCTCGCAACAACAGCACCCTCTCCCGGAGCTGCGGTTATTCGTCCGTATTCGCCATACTGCGGCGCCAAGAATCCACCGTTCCAACCCGTCGGTCCTGGGCAGAGTAGCAATGAGGGCATGCCAAGCCCAGGGGATGAACGCGACTCTGTGCCGCATCCGGATGTCTCTCCCAGGTCGCTACTCCGGTCTAGCGCGGATCTCGATGCGCTGTGGAAAGAGAACCAGCATCTTCGAGCATTGCTACACGAAGCCAATGCGCGACTGCAATACGTGGATGTGGTACGTCGTGTCCTCCGCTGATAATCACGAGATTATTTTGCGAGGGTTCACGCGTGGTGGTATTCTTTTGTTCAGTCCTTGTTTGCACGGATGTGCTCTCATTATTTATAAAATGTTCCCATATGGCGCGCGTCTCAAATAACCTCTGACAACCAAGTCCAGATTCTGGCCTACACGGGTGGCTCCCCGAGCCCGGAGGAACTGCTTCTACCAACAGGAGAAAGGGCGAGTGACTGGCGCCTGAAAACCAGTTTGCTTCGGCCAGATGGAGCTCGTTAGTCTGGCAGGGCATTTCATCTAAGGGAAGGAAAACCCTGATTGTTAAACTCCGCTGCCTTGCGGGAAAGTATTCGGGAGAAATCACCGAGGAAAAATCTGGAGCAGAGTCTCGTAGACGGTTAGTCGGTGCACACCATCTCTCTGCTGCCTTGCAGGTCGCACTTGGTTGTGCAAAACCAAGAGAAGCTGACTCGAACAAACGCCGAGTGGTGCTGGGGACGACGCTTTGTACCCAAATTCCCAAGACTTCGATGAAGCCGACTCATACTCCAGGAGGAGATAGTCGCAACCGAATGTGCAGCCGTACAGTACTTTTGTGCTAAATTGATCGGCCAGGAGTAGTGAGCTGCATGCTGAAACACGCTGGAGTCTCACTATCATTTCCTGTTCTATTTTCATCCTCATATCTGTCTAGGCCTGGGCAACCTGGCAGTATCTTAGCCCAATTGCAATCTCTGACTGTGCGGCACTTTGTCTGGATCAGGCTTGTGCTTTCATACCATCATACCATACCATTAATCATTGCAATCTAGTTAAAACGGAATACTGCTGCGAGAGAGACTGTTCCTCCTGAATGGGACTATTTAGTCATTCTAAATGCTGTGGATGTACATCCAAGACCGACATCGACCGAAGGAGGCCAACAACCACAACACACCCGTGGTGTTGCTTTGTAAGATGGGGATGGAGATTTAGCTATCAGAAATGAATAGGTGATGATACTCAGCGTTTGCGTTTGACACCTTGTCCCTGATTCGCATCTAGCAGGCACAGACCGTGCTGAGCTATAATTATAGTCGATGCATTCGTAGCAAACGAACTCGTCTTCCCTTTCAGCTGGAATGGCATTTACAACGTCTAAGCCTTCTTGTCGAATCCATGTTGGCCTCACACCATCGTCAGTGGGAACTGGATCATCAGCTGCACACATGTTCGCAGCACGTGGACGCTACCAAGGTCACTCCGTTTGCGCATCCAGCGAATCGCGTTGGTGCTGCCTGCTTGAACGAGGTTAGAATGTGTTCTCTTTGCTCTCTATCCTAACTGTTTGACCTTGTTTTGAATGTACTTTTATCCCCCCGTTGAAAGCATTACACGCCCACCGCCACACGTCGTCGTGGGGACAATCTCACCGGCCATGTTTGTCCACGGACTGTCTCGCTGGATCGTATCTATCATCACGCGTCCCCAGAACGGGTCAACGAGATTTCGCCGCAAACTTCCAGTCCGCTACCGTTCCGATCGGTGCAAGTCAGACGAAGACGCATCATTCCCTCGGTTAACGAATTGCCAGCGTCTCCAAACGGTGAAATAGGTATGCGTTGATGTACTCCGGGCACGTCTGCTGGGCGGATTTTGTTGTTTCGTATAATCTGGGGGGGCAAGCTTAACACATTGTGTGTGTGATACGACAGTATTCGTCTCTGTGTTGTATGTATGTATTTAATTATGTGTTTCGGTTGTCATAGTAAGTTTGGATTTGATGATCCACCACTGCCGGTTTCTAGCTGTTTGCCGTCATCAGGTGGAGACAGTAAGATTAGGTTCTGTTAGCCTTGAAACAGTGGATAAATGGTAAACAAGGTTATACTTGAATGCCGCTGCTGCATAGGGTTCGTACAACGAACCACGATGTTCAAACACAGAATCACAAAGTGATTCGTGGTTAAGCACTCAAGGCCCCTATGGACGACCAAAGTGACGTGTTGCTCACATCCCCCGAAATTACACTCCACTACCGGTTTCTAGCTGTTTGCCGTCATCAGGTGGATACAGTAAGACTAGGTTCAGTGAGCCTTGAAACAGTGGATAAATGGTAAACAAGGTTATACTTGAATGCCACTGTTGCGTAGGGTTCGCAAAACGAACCACGATGTTCAAACACAGAATCACATAGTCAAGCACTCAAGGTGCTTATGTATGACCAAAGTGATGTATTGCTCACATCCCCATCCCCTGTACACCACTACCGGTTTCTGACTATTTACCGTCATCAGGTGGAGAGAGTAATATCAGTTTCCATGAGCTTCGAAACAGTGGTAAACAATGTTCTACTTGCAATCTTTTGATAATCAGCTTTTGCACAACCAACTCTATAACATGACACACCGTCAGTCGACATACCCGAAACTTCTCGGTGACTAAGAGTTAATCTGACTATTCCTCGATGTGCAACCATCGTGTCTCACGCATCATTTCGTTTTCAGTTAGCCCACACATGAAACGTCAATTTCCCATTAATCGTACACTCGGCGGCGTCAACCTCATGCAACATTCCTCGCCCGCGGATTCCAATGAAGACCAACCGCAACCAACCCCGCCACATCGCGACATGATCCCCGTCAAGACAACCCTGTACCAGATGAAAAATGCGGGCTGTCGTGTTTGCGTATCCACCAGGGTTGCATCGCCCGACGGGTGTCACACAACAACCACACCTCTGTCGTCCATTTCATTCACCGTGGCGAAAGCGGGAACATCAGACAACAAAGAGGTAATGTTCACTCTCCTTGGTTACTTACTTTTAGTTTTGTGCGACTGTCTCCTCCTAGAGGATGAGTCGGCTTTAAAGAAGAGTCTTGGGAATTTGGGTACAAAGTGGCGTCCCCAGCACCACTCGGTGTTTGTTCGAGTCAGGAAGGAGTTGTCAGAAAGAGATGGTGTGCACCAACTAACCGTCTACGAGACTCTGCTCCAGATTTTCTTCTCAGGGTTTTCTCCCGAAGCCTTTCCCGCAAGGTAGCGGAGGTTTAAAATCAGGGTCTTCCTTCCCTTAGATGTAATTCCCTCCCAGGCTAACGAGCTCCATTTGCCCGAAGCAAACTGGTTTTCAGTCGCCAGTCACTCGCCCCTTCTCCTGTTGGTAGAAGCAGTTCCGCCGGGCTCGGAGAACCACTCGTGCAGGCCACAAGCTGGACTATTTAAGACGCGCGTCATATGGGAGAATTTTATAGACAGTTGAAGCTTATCCACACTGACACCCCCGGCTATGACAACCTTTGGAACTTCCTTGGTTACCGCGTTGACTTGAAACCGTGTTAGATCTTACCACAGTCATCTCGGAGTATGGTGTGTAAATGACGGCGTCTCATTGATTTTGTGCGCAACAAGAACGCTGTTCTGCTAAGTTAGTTCCACTCGTTCCTGCTGCGAGACTGTCCACAAGTACCCGACCAAATCCCAGTCACATCCTCCATCCCCAAATGCGAACTCGTCTAAATTATTCCTGTTCCGATGTTTGTCGCGCTTTTCATTCGCCAATAAAATGTCGCTATAAGTATTGATCGATCAATGTACACATGTTTATTTCCTAATTTCCAAATCCCAAACACCGTGTGCCCCTTCGATTTCAATTTGTCTTGTTTATGGTCGTCTACCCTTTGATTAGTCACCTTCCAGAGAGACAGCGCGACAAATAACCGGAACGATTCTGGTTTCACGGATCAGTGTGGTTGTCTGCAATTGGTTCGCGAATATCAGCGAGGTGTCGTTTAATCTCATGCGAGACAAGCGTTAGACGGAAGCGTGGAAGAATGTAAAACGATCTAACGCAAACATGCCCTCCCCTGAGAATGTGTTACAAATATCTGATTGCCATCAACCAAACCTAAAGTGGTTCAGAACCTGCTCGCCTAGAACGTTGTCCACCATTATGAAAGCCTTCTTAATTCTAACCATGGAGCATGCATCATAAGCTTGGACTCTGTGGTTAAAAAGATATCTTATTTCTACCATCGTACAACCACTCTTCAGTGGTTTCCAGAAACGAACGTACGAGGAACGATTGCAAAAACTGAGACTCTCCACTTCCCTTCAAAGAAGCCTTCGAAGTGATGTGATACTAACGTTCAAAATATCAAATACCCCACATCATCCTTTAAAACATTAATTCGAATACCGTGAGTCACGTCATACACGCAGCCACTCAGTGACACTACAAATTCCCCACTCCCGATATTTTTGTGTACGTGTCTGTTTCCTTTGGAATGCCCTCCCCGAAACTCTTGTCATCACTCCCAGCGTCGAAACGTTCATTCGAAATGTGGATACTTATTTGTTGCATAACGAATTGACGACACCTGCGTATTGACTCACGGTAAGTATTCAACTGGACTATACATGGCATTACGTGTATATTTTATCCCTTTTCCTGAACGAATATCGTGAATAATCGATATTGAAAACAAGGGGCCAAATTGATCTAATATTTCGTATTTACTTCCCTAGACCACCTTTCCCGAAACCTCCGTTGCAACCGACTTAGAGGAGGCAAACTACGTCAAATCGAATCTCACCGCCGAAGCAGACGGAAGCGGTAGTTACGAGGGTATATCTCTGCCACCTCAACCAATCGATACAGCTACACCGAAGAGACACTTGCCCTCAACACCGGATTCAATCGTTGCCCAATACTCATCCACTCGCTTCCTGGTTCCAAAGACGCGGCTGAAGCATGCTGAACAACAGTCGCCACGACGACTAGGTGCGTCCCCGGTGTACGAGCACTTTCGTCCGCTGGGATTCACTCCACGCCCCGTGATGGTCTCCCGTTATCCGTCGGTCGGGCGTACAGCTGGTGGTGTGCCTCAAGTGCATTTCGCCTCACCCGAAGCGGCTGGCCATAAAGCGTCGCGATTTCGCTCAAGCGCCGCCGCCGCCGCCCAACGGAATTTAACCATCCAAAGCATTGTGTCCCCACACATGTTGCGTAAACAACAATTTTGCTATGAATGAATTGTGAACGGGCTTGTTTGTTTTTCCAACAAAATACATTCTTCTACTTGTTTTATTAGTCCATGGGTGCAACAGTATCGTGATGCGATCCTAATGGAACATTCATTCAGTCCTATCCGTGCCGGGTGGCACATGAGGCGAAGACAACTTCACGCCAGTGGCTCCGGTCTGCCGCTGCTTCCGTTGCTGTCTGCACCGTGAATCCTTGTGCATGTAGTTCGCGTTCCAACGTTCTGCACCAAGTTTCCAGGGGCCGTCCCCTTTTCCGTTTACCTTGCGGATGCCAGTGCACGGCTACCTTCGTATGCGAACTGGGATCCATCCTGCAGACATGACCGAACCACGGATCTGTTGTCATCGTTTCCGTAGCAAAGTAGGTTTTACGGGATAGAGTTGCAAGCCCTAAGCCCAACCTTCCTCCTTTCTCAGACGGGCTTGGGACCGTCCTAATGGAACACTATCATGAATTTATGTGCTCGGGTCTAGTCAGATATAAAAAAAGGGGGAAAATAGGCAAAAAGACAGTTGTTGTCTTCGGTCGATGTCGACCATGGATGTACATCACAATCGCATGAATGTTTTCATGTTCTACAGCTTTTTGAATAAGTAATCAGTCCGATTCGGTAGGAACAATCTCTCTCGCAGCGCTGGAAACGATATTCAGAACTTGGTAGTAGGGCGTCAGTTACACGCTGTGATCTGCGTTCAGAGCTGTATCTCCTCCTCCCCAACTTGTAGACGACGCTTTACACAATGCATCCAATGTGAGCGGTCAAGAACAAGTTCTTCCCAACTCGCCGGGTCAATACCAACAGCTTTCGTATCTCTGTTTAAACTACTTTATAACGTTAGTGCGGTCTACCCAATGGTCGACAACCTAATTGCAACTCACCGTAGAGTAGATCTTTCGGAATACGACCATTTTCCATTCTGTAGACATGACCAAGCCACCGCAGGTGGCGCTGTCGTAATAGCAACAAGTACTACTTACAAGTAGCGCATTTAAAGAAAATAGCTTTGAGCAATTTCCAGTTGGTCTCAAGCACGAATGGTAATCACCACTTGCTGATGAGATCCATATCATCACCATGCAATTCTAAGCAAGAGCTCTAAGATGTGCTCGTTCGCTGAGGTAACAATATCTGTCGGCAAGCTATTCCACAAGAAGCATACACAAACAGCGAAGAAGTGTTGACGACAATTCAATCGTGAGTGTGGGATTTGAAGGGTTAAAGGGTGGCTGCGTGTGGGGACAACGGAACCAAAATTGAAGAGGTGTTTGAAACGGTGGGATTTCGCGTAGATGTTTCGATATGTCAGAGTGAGGTCATGTCGCATACATCTGCGCTCGAGGGTGCACAGTCCAAGTCCCGTCAGTGGCTGCTCAAAGGGTAAATTATTCAATCCGGTAACCATTTTGTTTGTCTTGTGATAAATTCTTTCAAGGAGCGACATGTTTTTTTTCTCCATCCATGGCGTCCAAGCTTGTACAGCGTAGTCAACGACAGGATGTATGTAAGTGTTTAGTATTTTCGCGAGTGAGTATGGTGGGAAACGTCCGAAAATGCGTTTCAGTAAACCGAGCAAGCTGCACGCACGCTTGTAGACGGCTTCGCAATGTAGGCTGTTCTTCAAAGTGCCAGGCACCCAGATTCCGATATCTTTTTGTGATGTACTCCATTCGAGCGGGTGGCTGCGAAGTGTATAGGGATAGGGAAAGGGTTTGCAGACTTGCAACCTTTTGCACTTGCCGAAATTAAACGGCATTTTGTTTTGGATTGACCACTGGTGCAGCTTATTCAACTCTCCTTGCAGAACTTGACAGTCCTCGATAGAGATGACCTTCGTCAAGATGTTTACATCGTCTGCAAATAAAACAAGCTTACATGCTAGTAAGTTCGGTAGATCGTTTATAATCAGGCACAGTCAAACGACCTCATCGTGTTGAGGGTATGATGATCCCCGCTTGGTACGACACGCTATGGTGTTTGCCAGGACACGCTATGGTGTTTGTTGACAACCACTACAGGCGATGATTGCACAATCGGCTTAATTTATCGTCCACCAGCAGCCCCGGAAGTGCATAATACGAATCTACTCGACAAGCTACGCTTGATTGCCTCGAGATATCATAACAGAATCTTGATCATGGGAGACTTTAATCTGCCTAACTTGCTGAAGACGAACAAAATTTCTCAGACCTCCACTGCTGCCATCTTCCAGCAGCTGCTTGACGAAATTCCCTTGTATAATCACGTTGAAAGCAATACAAGATACATAGGGAGAGATATGCCTGCAATGCTCGATCTTATCTTGACAACTGAAGAGGACTCCGTCGAAAACATTACATACCATTGTCCGCTAGGTTCGAGCGACCACTTGGTCTTGAATTTTGACTACCTATGTCGAGCAGAGCGAACAAACGATAGAACGAAATTCATCAGAAAGGTATGCCTATCTAAATTATCAAACGCCCTATGTTTGATTAACGATTAACTAATTGAAGGCATAGGAGTAAAAGAGCAGTGGTGTAGCATTTTGACCAAGCTAAACCGGAAAATCAACTCAAACTCAGCATTCGTACCAAAATAGTGTGGAAAGGCATTCGAATTTAACTTCCGCAGTCGCACTCGGAAATGGAATAAACTGCGAAATATGGCTTGGAGATACCATCGCCGCTTAACCAGGTCATTACACTTATTGCTGAAGACAAAATACAGTATCAATCTGTCGTAATGTCTAAAATATAACGGAATCCAAAGCTTCTTTACCAAATTGTGAACAAGCAGTGTTCAGTGAAACCAGGAGTTGCGGCCTTGCGGACACCCACTGGAATGACCACAAATGCAGCTGACACCGCGGATGTTTTGGTAAATTATTATGCTACAGTATTTTGTTTAGAGAAAAGCGTGGATATACAAATGGATCCAGAAATAACGCATCCTCTACCATTGGATACCATAACCATCACGAAAGAAGAGGTGCTGGGAACTCTACTATCGTTGAATCCCAGAAAATCCCCTGGTTGTGATTAAATTACCCCGAATATACTCAAGCATTGTGCACAATCTCTATGCGGACCTACAACTCAGTTATTCTGCGAATCGTTGTCGCAGAGTATCATACCGACTGAATGGAAATCTGGTATAATCTCCCCGATTTTCAAACGCGGGGTGCGTTCGGAGCCCGCAAATTACAGACCTGTTACTTTGTTGTCCGCCGTATCCAAGGTACTCGAATGGATCGTGGCAAACAAACTGAGCAAATACCTTGAGGAAAATAAGCTATTTTCTGGAGCGCAACACGGTTTCAGAAGGGGATACTCCTGCCTTACTAACCTTCTCCTTACACTTGACGAGTGGACTCGAGCAGTAGATGCTGGGGATAATATCCATGTATGTTACCTCGATATGTCGAAAGCATTTGACCGTGTAAACCACAGTTTTCTCTTGCAGAAGCTGGAACGTTGTGGTATCACTGGCTGTCTGTTAGCATGGTTAGAAAATTACCTCACTTAGAATGTACCAAACTTGCGGTACAACATCGTTTGAATAAGAAACATGAAATCTCTCGTCATTGGCCCTACAACTCGGGAAGAACATGTGCTTTACCACTCACTTTGGAGACTGTGTTCAGCATCATATCCAAGTTCAGATACAGCTCTTCTCTGCCAAAAGCAGAACACGCCTCCAGCGGACAACTGATGCTGATCAACCCAATAGTTTTCATCGCTGTGAGCTCTGCGTGATGGATTGTCAGTTGTGACTCGGAGTGCTTAGTCATTCCGAAATGCTTCGTAGCATGAATCCTTCATGCAAAGCCTATTGCTTGCTCGCAGTCGAACAACACGGCTTCAGAAAAAGACACTCTTGCCTTTCATACCTTTTGCTCTCCCTCGATGACTGGACGCAAGCTGTAGACAAAGGTCTTACCATACACGCGTGTTATCTTGATATGCCCAAAGCATTCGATCGTGTCAACCACAGTCTGTTGCTACAAAAAAATGGAGCGATGTGGCATCAAGGGTTCAATACTAGCCTGGTTTGAGGATTATTTCCGCGACCGTGTCATTCGAGTAAGGGTTGACGGTGCTTTATCACGACCCATTGCAGTAACGAGTGGGGTGCCGCAGGGATCAGTGCTTGGACCAATTCTTTTCCTGATCTATGTAAACGACTTACCGAAACTTGTTCGCAGCAAAATCTTGTTATTTGCGGATGACATCAAGCTGTGGACAAAAGTACGCACAACTGAAGACTGCAGACAGCTTCAGCTGGACCTTGATGCCTTACAGAACTGGTCAGTTAGAAATGAACTACCTTTCAATTTCAGCAAATGCAAGGTATTGAATGTTGGAAGATATTTTGAGTTCTCTTACACCCTTGGTTCCCATATTCTTGAAAGCACTGACAAGGAGAAGGACTTGGGTGTGTGGGTGAGCAGCACGTTGAAACCGTCGCATAACGCCACAGCTGTCTATGAAAAGACGTCGCGAGTACTGCTTCGTCTTAAACGCGTGTTCGGGAGTTTCACGAAGCAAACTGTTCATCGAATAATTAATACGTACTTGAGGCCAACCATGGAGTATGCGGTTCAAGCTTGGTCACCCTGGCTACAAAAGGACATCAGCCTCTTGCAGAGAATATATCATCGGACCACCAAGTTCGTACGTGGTTTAAAACATAAACAATACGAAGATCGGATTACAAGCCTCAATCTCTTCGACTCTCGCTACCGCCGTCTTAGAGGCGACTTGATTCTTATGTTCAATATACTGCATACCCACAACCATCCCCTGAATCAACTATTCACACGACTACCACCACGAACAAGCCAGAGTCATAACTTTACAGTACTTATTCCCGACTCGAGGCTGAACTGTCGAAGGTATTTTTATTCTGTACGTGTATGTTTTACTTGGAACTCTATACCCCGAAACGTTGCACATTCACCCAACTTGGATATATTCAAATCGAACTTGGACAACTTCATATCGACCAGTCCAAACATTGAAGCTCGGCTGCCCCTAGTCAATAGAGTGCCGTCTTGAACGATCTGCTATCATCATTTGGGTGCTTGGTGATCATCAAACAAGCAGACACTTTTCCTGCACCAGCGAAACGAATTACTAACCAACACAGATGAGCTATGAAACCAAAACCTTGAAAAGTAGGTCCATGCTCCCATTATTGCCTGACGAAATTCAAGACGTAATGAAATCAGTTGTGTTCAACAATGAGCTAAACAGGGTGAAAGTCGACTTGGCTGTCTTGCAATAGACGATATCACCAGCAGCTGTTGCTAACAGAAAAAAATACACATTTTCGGAAAATTATTGGCTCTGATGAGCCTCGTCAGAATGCAGATTAGTTTGCCATGCGAAACAGCCAACTAAACACAGCATAACCAAGCAGCGGTGGGAGCGAACGGATTTGGACTCTAAATCTGATGTGCTTCAATGGTACAGTTACATTGTTCAAAGTTTGTGAACAAGCGCTCTTTTCGACACCTGCTGTAAAGGACGCATTTTATAATACCCTCACAACAATAATCTAAAACGTAACACAAAAACTGTTTAGTGGTATTGGTTGATTTCAATGCCAGAGTTGGTGTCGATTACAAATAGTGGGAAATTCGTCTGAGAAAGTTCGCAGTAGATGAAACCAATGAAAATGGACAACGCCTATTAGAAATGTGCACACAGTTCAGTCTTTGTACCAGTGACACTTACTTTCAAACAAAACCACAGCATAGAATATATTGGAAACATCCTCGCTCTAAGCATTGACATCAGCTTGATCTTATTCTTGTTAGACGCATTAATATAGGAAGCGTACTCATCACCAGATCATATCAAAACGCAGACTGCGACACTAACGATTCACTCGTTTGTGAAAAATAAAGTATTCAGACACTAGCGACCATCGCGCAAAAAATTGTCTGCTGAACCAATGATAGTCGTCACTCGTATATGCGAACCTAATCTAGCTTTGCGAATTGCGAAAGCATTCACGTTCGAGTTCAACGAGACAACGCCAATCGAATCGGGTTCAGAAAACTGAAAATCCGTAAAAAGATGCATATGCCGAGTCGCACTATGCACTTAGGTTCTGAGGGAAGCGACTGGTTCGAATTAAAAGCCTCTGAGATGGCTGCTGTGTTGTAAGAGTAACGATCGGCGTTCTTGAAGTTCAAAGTTATGAAACAGATCAAAACTTGCGACTTCTAAAAACAGTTAGAAATAAGATCCAACAGGCGCATGACGATGTGCAAATGACTATTGGAGTAAAATCATCTTCAGTATCCAAACATCTGCGGATACAGAACATTTCCACGGCATATTTGACAGGATCAAGAGAGCCATTTGTCCAAACAAACTTTAAACGGCTTCCATTAAGTCTGTAGCTTGTAACCCGATTGCCATCAAAACTAAGAAGATGGAAAGATGGGTAGATCAATTCTAGACTCTACTCTACTCTGAAAACAAACTTGAAGAACGGGAACGATTGCTTCGTCTTCACACTCCTCAGATGTTATCGTACATGTGTCTGCATACATTTTCTGTTTCATCCGAATCTTCGATCTCAGCAACGCTAGTCACCTTTTTCTTAGCCTACGCCCGTCCTCTTAAATCAACATTTTTCTTCAGATAAGTATTTTGGCTCCAGCATAACATCGTTCCCCCTGTGTGCTACAAATGACGTCTGCTCATTATTAGATTGGAAAAATGTAGCCTTCACGGTAATTCAAGGTTCAAGGTTTTTAATGGTCTAAAAAGCAACAAGCTTAACAACAACCATAGGATGGTAAAATTGAAATTTAAGTGTATAAACAATATAAAAACATAGATTAAACAGTATATAAGTGTTCTGGAAACGAATAATGCAATAAAAATTCGTCTAATTTCGTTTTAAAGTCATGCAAGCTAGTGGCGTGAGCAACGGTTGAAGGTAAACTGTTCCAAGTAAAACAGACACGGACAGAGTAAAAAATACCTTCTACAGTTCAGGCGGGAATGGGGTACGACCAGCACATATTCATGGGTCCGATAATTCCTCGTATCCTTTCGCGTGAATAAATCCTGTAAGGGATGGTTCGGGTTATAGAATGTTTTGTAAAGTAAGATTAGGTCTCCTCTGATTTGTCGATAGGGCAAAATCGAAACGAAGATTTCAGTTGAGCTATCCTTTCTTTATATGGTTGTTTTCGGAGTGAGAACTCGTTTCGTTGGAGCGGTGATAGATTCGCTGCCATAAGTTCACATCCCTCTTGAAGCACGGGACCACGAATGAACACCGGTTCCATGACTGGTCTCAAGTATGTATTCATGATCCTTGGGAATATCTTGGGCGAAAATTTCCCCACATACGGGTGAGTTAGATTTAGAACACGTGTTTGCTTTGTTAAAGGGAACTGTTAGTTTTTGAGGGATTTTTTTAAACTGGGCATATCAGCACCCCAAAATCTTTTATTCACTCGCAAGTTTAAAGGACATTGCGAACCTATGTGATATGTGAACTTACTCGATTCCCCAATTCATGATACTGCTTTGGTGAGTAAACGGCAGTTTGTTCTCCAACGGACCAGCTGTGAAGGTATAAGATCCTTTTGTTAAATAGAGACATCTTCGGACTACGAAATGCTGCGCCAAATCTTATGTGTCCGCAAATAACGAAATGTTACATCGAACAATTTCCGGTATTTCATTGACATAAACCAGAAAGAGGATCGGACCAAGGACTGAGCCTTGGGGAACTCCGCTAGGTGCTGCAATTGGTTTGGATAATGCACCATCAACACGTACCTGGTTAGTGCCATTTGTTAGGTAGTCATTTAGCCAATTCAGCAACTTTCCAGCGATACCAAGCCTTTCAAGCTTCTGCAGTAGTAGGGAATGGTCAACACGATCGAATGCTTTTGAAATATCCAAGTAGCACGCGTGTATTGCTTGTCCTTTATCTACCGATTTCGTCCAATCATCTAGCGTTACCAGTAAATTAGACAAACAGGAATAATTTCGTCTGAATCCATGCTGGTTCCTCGAAAGCAACTGATTATTCTCGAAGTGTTTCATTAGATCGTCAACAATGAGTCGCTCAAGTAATTTTGAAATCACTGGTAACAGAGTAACGGGCCGGTAGTTGGAAACATCGGAGCGATTTCCACCTTTGTAAATTGGAGAAATTATTCCTCGTTTCCAATCTGTAGGAATCACTCCACTTGCCAGTGTTTGCTCGAACAGATAAGTGAGTGGTTTGTACACAAAACTCGCAAATTGCTTCAATATTTTCGGGGTTATTCCGTCGGCCCCAGGAGACTTTCCGGTTTTAAGATTAAATAAACCTTGGAGGACGCGTTTCTCAGTGACACTTATTTCACTTAGGGTAACCGTGTTTGAAAGTGTTGGATTTGGGCTGTTTATTGCATGTTCTATCGGGTTGAATACCGATGAATAAAACGTGGCTAAAGCATCAGCAGTTTCTGCTGCAGTTGTTGTTGGTCCAGCTGAGGTGTTCACGGACGTTACTCCAGGTTTCACCTTAGCTTGATCGTTAACCATGCGATATAGTATTTTGGGGTTTCGCTCCATCATGCTTGATATCACTTCTTGGAAGCACAACTTGTCTTGGATGACAAATTTGTTTACTTTGTTCCGCAGTAAACGGAATGTTTCCCAGGTATCGGATGATGGGTTTTGCCGATGGTGTCGCCAAGCAATGTTTCGTACCGTTAACCACTTACGAGTTCGGCTTCTTAATTTAAATTCAAAGTTTTTTCTTGAGTTCCTGAGGACAAATTCGGAGCTCAATTCGATTGAACTTTTGAGATTAGATATTAGCCATATCCAAAAGTCATGTACGTTTCTGGTTTCCGGTTGGCAGTTAAACGTGTTTTTCAGAGCATCACTCAACGCCATAGTGTTGATCCGCCTAACTCTTTTACGGGCATCATTTGTTCTTACAGCTTCAAACAGATAGTCAAACTGGATGACGACGTGATCAATTAGTCCCAGTGGACTTTCGTAAGCAACGTTATCAATGTCATGTTCATTGCTTGTCAGAACGAGATCTAAGAGTGAGGGTAAATCGTTTCCGCGGTATCGGGTATTACATGTAATGTGGTTATAAAGAGGAATATCGTCAAACAACTCACTGAATGCGCGCTCGAGGGAGTGTTCTGGGTAAATGGTACTGTTCTGCAGATTCGGTAAATTGAAGTCACCCATAATCAAAAATCCACAAGTGTATCTGGAAGTAGCCAGGCGAGTTTTATCCAGTTGGGCCAGATTGTAAGTTTCCTGTGCAGACGGTGGGCGATATACTACTCCCAAAACACAGTCTTCACCGTTAGCTAGTCGGATTGAGCACCAGAGTGTATCCAGCAACACGATGTCTGGATCCGTAATTTCACGGCACAGAAGGTTTTGGCTATAATACAAAGCTACTCCTCCTCCTCTGGTTTCACGGTCATGACGAATAAGTGACATTCATGGTAATTCAAGTTCACTATTTGTTTGCTGAGTCTGCAGCCACGTTTCCGTTACGGCGATGATGTCTGGTGAACATCTCAAAAAAAACTGCACGCAGTTCACCGATTTTGTTTCCGAGACATTGTGCGTTGGTGTAGATGCATTTCATAGTTGTTTTTCTCAACAAGGATGGGTTGTGGGGAAGAAGGCTAGTGGAGTGCAGAATATATGTTAGGCCGACTCCTCCAGAGTCGGCAACTGAAGGTTTTTTGCTTGCAGGGATGCTTGATCGTTTTGGGGTTGTACTGTTGGAACACAGTGATCTATCGTATCGGCTGAAATTGTTTCTGACACGTCAACAACTGATTGACTTGGTAGTGTTTATATTGAACTTAGTGGTGCATCTATCTTTCCAATATGGTGTTTCGATGCACCTAGTCTAATTTCTCGCGGGATTATTCTGCGGCCATTTTCCCAACGAGTTTTGACAGTGTTCAACATATCATTACGCAAGAACGTTATTTTAAGGGGCTTAGGACCGATGCCCTTATAATTCGTAGATTTGGGGATGCGAAACGTGTCCGTCACAGCTACATCATGCAAACCAAGTATATCACTGAGGAATCTCCATTGTAACTGATCGTGTTTGCGCTGCACCGCTTTATCAGTTGCTTCATCAGCTTCAGGAACTCCCAAAAGGATTATAATTCGATCATCCCTCTGTTTCTTTTGGTTTTGTTGCTGGTCCTTTCGGGCCCTTTCACACCAGGGCACATCAGCAAAGATCCTTGCAGTGGTCTCTGAACGCTCCTTACGCAGGAGAAAAGCGGATAGTAAGATGTTTTCAAGATCCCTTTCAGAGCGAACCGTGATTCTAAGCAATCTTGGCTGGTCCAGATTTGAAGAAGTAGGTTTACGACTTAGTCGTATCAATGATAGTGGTTCAACTGGCTCCAAGTCCATGTTGTTGCACAACATTTTCCATTCTTCTTTATCGTGCATTAGCCTGTCCCCTAGTAAGGTGGCACTCGTCTCCTTTACGTTGGTGCAAATCACACTTAGTCCATGGACTGAATGTACACTCTGTGTTTGGCGCTTTCGCTGGTTGCTGGACGTTTCAACTACCTTAGATCGAATACCAATAGTGTCCACTTTGGGAGTGCTTTGCACGATGACTTTTGGTTTTGAACCTAAAGGTTTTCGCTGATGATTCGGGTGAGCAGGTGGCTTTGGCTTCGTATCG
>JACCGJ010000519.1:16970-35192 GCA_013407085.1 Atriophallophorus winterbourni | reverse complement strand
ATAGATAGATTGATAGATAGATATATAGATATATAGATAGATAGATCGATTGATGGATAGATAGATAGATAGATAGATAGATAGATAGATAGATAGATAGATAGATAGGTAGATAGATAGATAGATAGATAGATAGATAGATAGATAGATAGATAGATTAATAGATAGATAGATAAATAAATAGACAGACTGTTGACGGCATCTTAGAAACGTCGATACAAGTGAAAATATCGTTAACTTGACTATCAAGATGAAATTACATCAGGGGATGTCACACAGTTGAACTATATTGCAGCATACTTTTTATGACCACCGTACTCCCCATTACTCGAAATCACAATTTGCTTGCCAAAAATGCTTCTCTCTTGCAACAACAGCACCCTCTCCCGGAGCTCCGGTTATTCGTCCGTATTCGCCATACTGCGGCGCCAAGAATCCACCGTTCCAACCCGTCGGTCCTGGGCAGAGTAGCAATGAGGGCATGCCAAGCCCAGGGGATGAACGAGATCCCGTGCTGCATCCGGATGTCTCTCCCAGGTCGCTACTCCGGTCTAGCGCGGATCTCGATGCGCTGTGGAAAGAGAACCAGCATCTTCGAGCGTTGCTACACGAAGCCAATGCACGATTGCAATACGTGGATGTGGTACGTACTTATAAGTGGTGTCCGGTCACTTAATCGCCGACACTTAATCACCAGACATATAACACACAACTTCATCCGTAGTCACTTAATCCTCAGTTTGATAACTTCTGATTTTAAGAACGTCAATTTTTCCGTAGTTGAGTATCGCTGAATTGCTCGAGATGTCATACCATGCAACGAAAAATATGTGAACTAGCGATGAAAGCAGATTATGAGGCCTCATGATTGTGCCGTTGAATGATGCATTACAGTCACTCTTTTCTTGCCAACATCCCACCAGGATCGCCGACAGCATACGGCCTCTGTTCTTCAAGCAAGTGCTGGGGTTCATATCAAACAGAAGAAGAAGTAGGCTGAGATATGCGACAGGACATCTCGAGCAATTCTGCGATACTCAACTACGGAAAGATTGACGTTCTTAAAATCGATTGCATAACTCTCCTGCGTTATTCAGAATTTATCAAACTGGGGATTAAGTGACGGAACATTAATTGACTGGGGATGAACTGACTTGAGGGTTAAATGTCTGATGGTTAAGTGTCTAGGGAATAAGTGTCTGACGATTAACTGTCAGTAAACCGTTATAGGTATCCTCCACTGCTAATCATGATTAATCACGAGATTATTTTGGTAAAGTTCACGCGCTGTGGTATTCTTTTGTTCAATCGTTTAGTCCTTGTTTGTACGGATCTACAATCGTGCAGTACTTTGTGTTGTGCGGCTAACACCGTGCTAAATTGATTGGCCAACGGTAGTGAGCTGCGTGCTGAAACACGCTGGAGTCTCACTACTATTTCTATGCCCCCTCCCTCATATCTGTCTAATCCTCGGCAAGCGGACAGTATCTCAGCCCACTTGCAGTCTCTGACTGTGCGGCACTTTGCCTGGACCAGTCTCCTTGCAGTCTAGTTAACACCAGAATGCTACCTATCGCTGCGGGATAGACTGTTCCTCCCGAATCGGACTGTATAGTTATTCTAAAAGCTGTGGATCATTGGTGTGCATCCATGATCGACACCGACCGAAGGAGGCCAACAACAACAACACACCCGTGGTGTTGCTTTGTAAGACGAGCATGGATATTTATCTGTCAGAAATGAATAGATGATGATACTCAACGTTTGCGTCTTGCCCCTGATTCGCATTCAACAGCACAGACCGACCGTGCTGATCTATAATTATAGTCGATGCTTTCGTAGCAAACGAACTCGTCTCCCCTTTCAGCTGGAATGGCATTTGCAACGTCTAAGCCTTCTGGTCGAATCCATGTTGGCCTCACATCATCGTCAGTGGGAACTGGATCATCAGCTGCACACATGTTCGCAGCACGTGGACGCTACCAAGGTCACTCCGTTTGCGCATCCAGCGAATCGCTTTGGTGCAGCCTGCTTGAACGAGGTTAGAATGTGTTCTCTTTGCTCTTTTTCCTAACTGTTTGACCTTGTTTTGAATGTACTTTTATCCCCGTTGAAAGCATTTCACCCCCACCGCCACACGTCGTCGTGGGGACAATCTCACCGGTCATGTTTGTCCACGGACGTTGTCGCTGGATCGTATCTATCATCACGCGTCCCCAGAACGGGTTAACGAGGTTTCGCCGCAAACTTCCAGTCCGTTACCGTTCCGATCGGTTCAAGTCAGACGAAGACGCATCATTCCCTCGGTTAACGAATTGCCAGCGTCTCCAAACGGTGAAATAGGTATGCGTTGATGTACTCCGGGCACGTCTGCTGTATGGGTTTTGTAGATTGGTATAATCTGGGGGGGAGTTCAAGCGTAACACATTCTGTGTGTGATATGACAGTATTCGTCTCCGATTGTTTGTGTTGTATGTATGTATGCGTATTTATGTAGTAGTAATAGTCATGGTCATGGTTGTATGCGGGCTAGGATACTGCCAGCTCGCCCATGCCTAAACAGGAGAACAATTAGGGTTCTCGACCAAAGCCTGACCCACAAGGCAGCGGGTTAGGTTGAGACCGTGTTCGTCTCACCTCTATCCATTGACCTTCCTGGTATGAGTGACTCTGAAGGTGCTCGGAGGGCACCACCCAGCATAGCTCAATGGGTCATAGAGGTGCACAAACCATCGCACCACGTTAAGGTCCAGTCTCAGCGCGACGGATGTATTTTTGTATGCATGAATGTACCTATGTATGTATGCACAACCGAACTAGCCGCATGCTAGGTATGCTTCGGCGTATTTTCGGACGTTTTTTTCCGTGAAACGTTCCACATGCTCATAAATACATATATTAACCCAGTAATGCATTACTCGGTGCAAGTTTCGGCCCCGTTGGCTACAAAAGGACATCAAGCTGCTCGAGAGGATTTATCACAGAGCAACTAAAATGGTTGGCTGCCTCCGCAACATACCATATAAGAATCGACTTGAACATCTTAATTTGGATACTCTGCTTCGCAGAAGGGTTAGATTTGATCTAATCCTAACTTAGAAAATAATGAACTCAAAGGCGTACCCTCTGAGGCATCTATTTCGCCTCCGGTCAAGCCATGTCACACGTACTCACCCATTGGCATTTGATATTCCACATTCCCACCGGAACTGCCGCCGGTTCTTCTATTCGGTGCGCGTTTGTTTCTTATGGAACTCCCTACCGTCAGATGTTGTCCAATCATCTAGTGAAAGGATTTTCAGGAACAAATTGGATATATTTATGCGTAGTAATTCAATCCCGTTTATATAACATGATCTTTATTCAAACGAATATTTTTTCCATCATACCGAGACAATGCATGACATTTTTTCTAACTACAAACTGTCGATCTTCCTAATGCCTCAATTTATTTTGTACATATATATATTTATTATCCTCATACGAATATCCTGTGGTGTTGTACAGCTACGAGCTTTTTTATGCCATAAATTCTTGAATCTTGAATGCCACTGTTGGATAAGGTAGGTCCGATCAACAAGTTTTATCGCACGTGTCCAAACCCATGACAATGAATATAAAAGCTCATTTGCAAACATTTCCATCACACACACACCCCACGACCGGTTTCGTGCTGTTTGCACTCCTCAGGTAGGGACAGCAGGATCAGGATCCGCAAGCGCTTGAAACAGTGGAGGAATAGTAAACAAGTTGCGCTTGTATGCCACTGTTGGATAAGGTTGGTAGGACCTACAGCAGAGCATGATACGCCGCCAAGTCTAGTGGCAAGGAAACCCTTCGTTATGCTGCGTGACAATGAAAGCCGCAAAGAAGCTGTAATGCTAATGTCGCTCGAATTGTACACAACACTTGCTCTAATGCGGGTCTAATACAGGTTGTAGACACAAGTGGGTTTTAAACCCAGTCTACATGAGTGAAGGCTCATGTGATTGAACAGGTTGGTCGTACCAGCCTTATCCAACAGTGGCATACAAGCGCAACTTGTTTACTATTCCTCCACTGTTTCAAACGCATGCGGATCCTGATCTTACTGTCCCTATCTGATGAGTGCAAACAGCACGAAACCGGTCGTGGGGTGTGAATGACGGAAAAGCATGCAAATGAATATTTTCTTTCATGGTTATGGGTTTAACCCCATTAAATATGTGTTTGGACACGTGATTGAACAGGTTGGTCGTACCAGCCTTATCCAACAGTGGCACACAAGCGCTCCTTGTTTACCATTCTTCCACTGTTTCAAACGCTTGCGGATCGTGATCTTACTGTCCCTACCTGATGAGTGCAAACAGCACGAAACCGGTCGTGGGGTGTGTGATGGAAATTCATGCAGATGGATATAGTGGTAAACAATGTTCTACTTGCAATCTTTTGCTTAGCAGCTTGGGCACAACCAACGTGTTTGCATGCCACCGTTTGAGTAAATTTACAAGACTTGGTAACATGCCACGCCGTCAGTCGAAATGCTCGAAACTTTTCGGTGACTACGAGTTAATCTGACTATTTCTAGATGTGCAACCATCATGTTTCACATCCATAATGATTGCTATCTAATTCGTTTCCAGTTAGCCCACACATGAAACGTCAATTCCCCATTAATCGTCGTACACTCGGCGGCGTCAACCTCATGCAACATTCCTCTCCCGCGGATTCCAATGAAGACCAACCGCAACCAACCCCGCCACATCGCGACATGATCCCCGTCAAGACAACCCAGTACCAGATGAAAAATGCGGGCTGTCGTGTTTGCGTATCCACCAGGGTTGCATCGCCCGACGGATGTCACACAACAACCACGCCTCTGTCGTCCATTTCATTCACGGTGGCGAAAGCGGGAGCATCAGACAACAAAGAGGTAATGTTCACTCTCCTTGGTTACTTACTTTTAGTTTTGGACGACTGTCTCCTCCTGGAGGATGAGTCGGCTTTTTTGAAGAGTCTTAGGAATTTGGGTACAAATCGGCGTCCCCAGCACCACTCGGCGTTTGTTCGAGTCAGAATCCCTAGCAAGTCAGCAAGGAGTTGTCAGAAAGAGATGGTGTGCACCAACTAACCGTGTACCAGACTCTGTTCCAGATTTTTCCTCAGGGTTTTCTCCCGAAGCCTTTCCCGCAAGGTAGCGTAGGTTTAAAATCAGGGTCTTCCTTCCCTTAGATGTAATGCCCTCCCAGGCTAACGAGCTCCATTTGCCCGAAAAAAACTGGTTTTCAGGCGCCAGTCACGCGCTCCTTCTCCTGTTAATAGAAGCAGTTCCGCCGGGTTCGGGGAGCCACTCGTGCAGGCCACAAGCTGGACTATTTAAGACGCGCGTCATATGGGAGAATTTTATAGGCAGTCGAAGCTTATCCACACTGCCACCCCTGGCTATGACAGCCTTTGGAACTTCCTTGGTTACGGCGGTGACTTGAAACCGTGTTAGATCTTACCACAGTCATCTCGGAGTATGGTGTGTAAATGACGGCGTCTCATTGATTTTGTGCGCAACAAGAACGCTGTTTTTCTGAGTTAGTTCCACTCGTTCCCGCTGCGAGACTGTCCACAAATACCCGACCAAATCCCAGTCACATCCTCCATCCCCAAATGCGAACTCGTCTAAATTATTCCTGTTCCGATGTTTGTCGCGCTTTTCATTCGCCAATAAAATGTCGCTATAAGTATTGATCGATCAATGTACACATGTTTATTTCCTAATTTCCAAATCCCAAACACCGTGTGCCCCTTCGATTTCAATTTGTCTTGTTTATGGTCGTCTACCCTTTGATTAGTCACCTTCCAGAGAGACAGCGCGACAAATAACCGGAACGATTCTGGTTTCACGGATCAGTGTGGTTGTCTGCAATTGGTTCGCGAATATCAGCGAGGTGTCGTTTAATCTCATGCGAGACAAGCGTTAGACGGAAGCGTGGAAGAATGTAAAACGATCTAACGCAAACATGCCCTCCCCTGAGAATGTGTTACAAATATCTGATTGCCATCAACCAAACCTAAAGTGGTTCAGAACCTGCTCGCCTAGAACGTTGTCCACCATTATGAAAGCCTTCTTAATTCTAACCATGGAGCATGCATCATAAGCTTGGACTCTGTGGTTAAAAAGATATCTTATTTCTACCATCGTACAACCACTCTTCAGTGGTTTCCAGAAACGAACGTACGAGGAACGATTGCAAAAACTGAGACTCTCCACTTCCCTTCAAAGAAGCCTTCGAAGTGATGTGATACTAACGTTCAAAATATCAAATACCCCACATCATCCTTTAAAACATTAATTCGAATACCGTGAGTCACGTCATACACGCAGCCACTCAGTGACACTACAAATTCCCCACTCCCGATATTTTTGTGTACGTGTCTGTTTCCTTTGGAATGCCCTCCCCGAAACTCTTGTCATCACTCCCAGCGTCGAAACGTTCATTCGAAATGTGGATACTTATTTGTTGCATAACGAATTGACGACACCTGCGTATTGACTCACGGTAAGTATTCAACTGGACTATACATGGCATTACGTGTATATTTTATCCCTTTTCCTGAACGAATATCGTGAATAATCGATATTGAAAACAAGGGGCCAAATTGATCTAATATTTCGTATTTACTTCCCTAGACCACCTTTCCCGAAACCTCCGTTGCAACCGACTTAGAGGAGGCAAACTACGTCAAATCGAATCTCACCGCCGAAGCAGACGGAAGCGGTAGTTACGAGGGTATATCTCTGCCACCTCAACCAATCGATACAGCTACACCGAAGAGACACTTGCCCTCAACACCGGATTCAATCGTTGCCCAATACTCATCCACTCGCTTCCTGGTTCCAAAGACGCGGCTGAAGCATGCTGAACAACAGTCGCCACGACGACTAGGTGCGTCCCCGGTGTACGAGCACTTTCGTCCGCTGGGATTCACTCCACGCCCCGTGATGGTCTCCCGTTATCCGTCGGTCGGGCGTACAGCTGGTGGTGTGCCTCAAGTGCATTTCGCCTCACCCGAAGCGGCTGGCCATAAAGCGTCGCGATTTCGCTCAAGCGCCGCCGCCGCCGCCCAACGGAATTTAACCATCCAAAGCATTGTGTCCCCACACATGTTGCGTAAACAACAATTTTGCTATGAATGAATTGTGAACGGGCTTGTTTGTTTTTCCAACAAAATACATTCTTCTACTTGTTTTATTAGTCCATGGGTGCAACAGTATCGTGATGCGATCCTAATGGAACATTCATTCAGTCCTATCCGTGCCGGGTGGCACATGAGGCGAAGACAACTTCACGCCAGTGGCTCCGGTCTGCCGCTGCTTCCGTTGCTGTCTGCACCGTGAATCCTTGTGCATGTAGTTCGCGTTCCAACGTTCTGCACCAAGTTTCCAGGGGCCGTCCCCTTTTCCGTTTACCTTGCGGATGCCAGTGCACGGCTACCTTCGTATGCGAACTGGGATCCATCCTGCAGACATGACCGAACCACGGATCTGTTGTCATCGTTTCCGTAGCAAAGTAGGTTTTACGGGATAGAGTTGCAAGCCCTAAGCCCAACCTTCCTCCTTTCTCAGACGGGCTTGGGACCGTCCTAATGGAACACTATCATGAATTTATGTGCTCGGGTCTAGTCAGATATAAAAAAAGGGGGAAAATAGGCAAAAAGACAGTTGTTGTCTTCGGTCGATGTCGACCATGGATGTACATCACAATCGCATGAATGTTTTCATGTTCTACAGCTTTTTGAATAAGTAATCAGTCCGATTCGGTAGGAACAATCTCTCTCGCAGCGCTGGAAACGATATTCAGAACTTGGTAGTAGGGCGTCAGTTACACGCTGTGATCTGCGTTCAGAGCTGTATCTCCTCCTCCCCAACTTGTAGACGACGCTTTACACAATGCATCCAATGTGAGCGGTCAAGAACAAGTTCTTCCCAACTCGCCGGGTCAATACCAACAGCTTTCGTATCTCTGTTTAAACTACTTTATAACGTTAGTGCGGTCTACCCAATGGTCGACAACCTAATTGCAACTCACCGTAGAGTAGATCTTTCGGAATACGACCATTTTCCATTCTGTAGACATGACCAAGCCACCGCAGGTGGCGCTGTCGTAATAGCAACAAGTACTACTTACAAGTAGCGCATTTAAAGAAAATAGCTTTGAGCAATTTCCAGTTGGTCTCAAGCACGAATGGTAATCACCACTTGCTGATGAGATCCATATCATCACCATGCAATTCTAAGCAAGAGCTCTAAGATGTGCTCGTTCGCTGAGGTAACAATATCTGTCGGCAAGCTATTCCACAAGAAGCATACACAAACAGCGAAGAAGTGTTGACGACAATTCAATCGTGAGTGTGGGATTTGAAGGGTTAAAGGGTGGCTGCGTGTGGGGACAACGGAACCAAAATTGAAGAGGTGTTTGAAACGGTGGGATTTCGCGTAGATGTTTCGATATGTCAGAGTGAGGTCATGTCGCATACATCTGCGCTCGAGGGTGCACAGTCCAAGTCCCGTCAGTGGCTGCTCAAAGGGTAAATTATTCAATCCGGTAACCATTTTGTTTGTCTTGTGATAAATTCTTTCAAGGAGCGACATGTTTTTTTTCTCCATCCATGGCGTCCAAGCTTGTACAGCGTAGTCAACGACAGGATGTATGTAAGTGTTTAGTATTTTCGCGAGTGAGTATGGTGGGAAACGTCCGAAAATGCGTTTCAGTAAACCGAGCAAGCTGCACGCACGCTTGTAGACGGCTTCGCAATGTAGGCTGTTCTTCAAAGTGCCAGGCACCCAGATTCCGATATCTTTTTGTGATGTACTCCATTCGAGCGGGTGGCTGCGAAGTGTATAGGGATAGGGAAAGGGTTTGCAGACTTGCAACCTTTTGCACTTGCCGAAATTAAACGGCATTTTGTTTTGGATTGACCACTGGTGCAGCTTATTCAACTCTCCTTGCAGAACTTGACAGTCCTCGATAGAGATGACCTTCGTCAAGATGTTTACATCGTCTGCAAATAAAACAAGCTTACATGCTAGTAAGTTCGGTAGATCGTTTATAATCAGGCACAGTCAAACGACCTCATCGTGTTGAGGGTATGATGATCCCCGCTTGGTACGACACGCTATGGTGTTTGCCAGGACACGCTATGGTGTTTGTTGACAACCACTACAGGCGATGATTGCACAATCGGCTTAATTTATCGTCCACCAGCAGCCCCGGAAGTGCATAATACGAATCTACTCGACAAGCTACGCTTGATTGCCTCGAGATATCATAACAGAATCTTGATCATGGGAGACTTTAATCTGCCTAACTTGCTGAAGACGAACAAAATTTCTCAGACCTCCACTGCTGCCATCTTCCAGCAGCTGCTTGACGAAATTCCCTTGTATAATCACGTTGAAAGCAATACAAGATACATAGGGAGAGATATGCCTGCAATGCTCGATCTTATCTTGACAACTGAAGAGGACTCCGTCGAAAACATTACATACCATTGTCCGCTAGGTTCGAGCGACCACTTGGTCTTGAATTTTGACTACCTATGTCGAGCAGAGCGAACAAACGATAGAACGAAATTCATCAGAAAGGTATGCCTATCTAAATTATCAAACGCCCTATGTTTGATTAACGATTAACTAATTGAAGGCATAGGAGTAAAAGAGCAGTGGTGTAGCATTTTGACCAAGCTAAACCGGAAAATCAACTCAAACTCAGCATTCGTACCAAAATAGTGTGGAAAGGCATTCGAATTTAACTTCCGCAGTCGCACTCGGAAATGGAATAAACTGCGAAATATGGCTTGGAGATACCATCGCCGCTTAACCAGGTCATTACACTTATTGCTGAAGACAAAATACAGTATCAATCTGTCGTAATGTCTAAAATATAACGGAATCCAAAGCTTCTTTACCAAATTGTGAACAAGCAGTGTTCAGTGAAACCAGGAGTTGCGGCCTTGCGGACACCCACTGGAATGACCACAAATGCAGCTGACACCGCGGATGTTTTGGTAAATTATTATGCTACAGTATTTTGTTTAGAGAAAAGCGTGGATATACAAATGGATCCAGAAATAACGCATCCTCTACCATTGGATACCATAACCATCACGAAAGAAGAGGTGCTGGGAACTCTACTATCGTTGAATCCCAGAAAATCCCCTGGTTGTGATTAAATTACCCCGAATATACTCAAGCATTGTGCACAATCTCTATGCGGACCTACAACTCAGTTATTCTGCGAATCGTTGTCGCAGAGTATCATACCGACTGAATGGAAATCTGGTATAATCTCCCCGATTTTCAAACGCGGGGTGCGTTCGGAGCCCGCAAATTACAGACCTGTTACTTTGTTGTCCGCCGTATCCAAGGTACTCGAATGGATCGTGGCAAACAAACTGAGCAAATACCTTGAGGAAAATAAGCTATTTTCTGGAGCGCAACACGGTTTCAGAAGGGGATACTCCTGCCTTACTAACCTTCTCCTTACACTTGACGAGTGGACTCGAGCAGTAGATGCTGGGGATAATATCCATGTATGTTACCTCGATATGTCGAAAGCATTTGACCGTGTAAACCACAGTTTTCTCTTGCAGAAGCTGGAACGTTGTGGTATCACTGGCTGTCTGTTAGCATGGTTAGAAAATTACCTCACTTAGAATGTACCAAACTTGCGGTACAACATCGTTTGAATAAGAAACATGAAATCTCTCGTCATTGGCCCTACAACTCGGGAAGAACATGTGCTTTACCACTCACTTTGGAGACTGTGTTCAGCATCATATCCAAGTTCAGATACAGCTCTTCTCTGCCAAAAGCAGAACACGCCTCCAGCGGACAACTGATGCTGATCAACCCAATAGTTTTCATCGCTGTGAGCTCTGCGTGATGGATTGTCAGTTGTGACTCGGAGTGCTTAGTCATTCCGAAATGCTTCGTAGCATGAATCCTTCATGCAAAGCCTATTGCTTGCTCGCAGTCGAACAACACGGCTTCAGAAAAAGACACTCTTGCCTTTCATACCTTTTGCTCTCCCTCGATGACTGGACGCAAGCTGTAGACAAAGGTCTTACCATACACGCGTGTTATCTTGATATGCCCAAAGCATTCGATCGTGTCAACCACAGTCTGTTGCTACAAAAAAATGGAGCGATGTGGCATCAAGGGTTCAATACTAGCCTGGTTTGAGGATTATTTCCGCGACCGTGTCATTCGAGTAAGGGTTGACGGTGCTTTATCACGACCCATTGCAGTAACGAGTGGGGTGCCGCAGGGATCAGTGCTTGGACCAATTCTTTTCCTGATCTATGTAAACGACTTACCGAAACTTGTTCGCAGCAAAATCTTGTTATTTGCGGATGACATCAAGCTGTGGACAAAAGTACGCACAACTGAAGACTGCAGACAGCTTCAGCTGGACCTTGATGCCTTACAGAACTGGTCAGTTAGAAATGAACTACCTTTCAATTTCAGCAAATGCAAGGTATTGAATGTTGGAAGATATTTTGAGTTCTCTTACACCCTTGGTTCCCATATTCTTGAAAGCACTGACAAGGAGAAGGACTTGGGTGTGTGGGTGAGCAGCACGTTGAAACCGTCGCATAACGCCACAGCTGTCTATGAAAAGACGTCGCGAGTACTGCTTCGTCTTAAACGCGTGTTCGGGAGTTTCACGAAGCAAACTGTTCATCGAATAATTAATACGTACTTGAGGCCAACCATGGAGTATGCGGTTCAAGCTTGGTCACCCTGGCTACAAAAGGACATCAGCCTCTTGCAGAGAATATATCATCGGACCACCAAGTTCGTACGTGGTTTAAAACATAAACAATACGAAGATCGGATTACAAGCCTCAATCTCTTCGACTCTCGCTACCGCCGTCTTAGAGGCGACTTGATTCTTATGTTCAATATACTGCATACCCACAACCATCCCCTGAATCAACTATTCACACGACTACCACCACGAACAAGCCAGAGTCATAACTTTACAGTACTTATTCCCGACTCGAGGCTGAACTGTCGAAGGTATTTTTATTCTGTACGTGTATGTTTTACTTGGAACTCTATACCCCGAAACGTTGCACATTCACCCAACTTGGATATATTCAAATCGAACTTGGACAACTTCATATCGACCAGTCCAAACATTGAAGCTCGGCTGCCCCTAGTCAATAGAGTGCCGTCTTGAACGATCTGCTATCATCATTTGGGTGCTTGGTGATCATCAAACAAGCAGACACTTTTCCTGCACCAGCGAAACGAATTACTAACCAACACAGATGAGCTATGAAACCAAAACCTTGAAAAGTAGGTCCATGCTCCCATTATTGCCTGACGAAATTCAAGACGTAATGAAATCAGTTGTGTTCAACAATGAGCTAAACAGGGTGAAAGTCGACTTGGCTGTCTTGCAATAGACGATATCACCAGCAGCTGTTGCTAACAGAAAAAAATACACATTTTCGGAAAATTATTGGCTCTGATGAGCCTCGTCAGAATGCAGATTAGTTTGCCATGCGAAACAGCCAACTAAACACAGCATAACCAAGCAGCGGTGGGAGCGAACGGATTTGGACTCTAAATCTGATGTGCTTCAATGGTACAGTTACATTGTTCAAAGTTTGTGAACAAGCGCTCTTTTCGACACCTGCTGTAAAGGACGCATTTTATAATACCCTCACAACAATAATCTAAAACGTAACACAAAAACTGTTTAGTGGTATTGGTTGATTTCAATGCCAGAGTTGGTGTCGATTACAAATAGTGGGAAATTCGTCTGAGAAAGTTCGCAGTAGATGAAACCAATGAAAATGGACAACGCCTATTAGAAATGTGCACACAGTTCAGTCTTTGTACCAGTGACACTTACTTTCAAACAAAACCACAGCATAGAATATATTGGAAACATCCTCGCTCTAAGCATTGACATCAGCTTGATCTTATTCTTGTTAGACGCATTAATATAGGAAGCGTACTCATCACCAGATCATATCAAAACGCAGACTGCGACACTAACGATTCACTCGTTTGTGAAAAATAAAGTATTCAGACACTAGCGACCATCGCGCAAAAAATTGTCTGCTGAACCAATGATAGTCGTCACTCGTATATGCGAACCTAATCTAGCTTTGCGAATTGCGAAAGCATTCACGTTCGAGTTCAACGAGACAACGCCAATCGAATCGGGTTCAGAAAACTGAAAATCCGTAAAAAGATGCATATGCCGAGTCGCACTATGCACTTAGGTTCTGAGGGAAGCGACTGGTTCGAATTAAAAGCCTCTGAGATGGCTGCTGTGTTGTAAGAGTAACGATCGGCGTTCTTGAAGTTCAAAGTTATGAAACAGATCAAAACTTGCGACTTCTAAAAACAGTTAGAAATAAGATCCAACAGGCGCATGACGATGTGCAAATGACTATTGGAGTAAAATCATCTTCAGTATCCAAACATCTGCGGATACAGAACATTTCCACGGCATATTTGACAGGATCAAGAGAGCCATTTGTCCAAACAAACTTTAAACGGCTTCCATTAAGTCTGTAGCTTGTAACCCGATTGCCATCAAAACTAAGAAGATGGAAAGATGGGTAGATCAATTCTAGACTCTACTCTACTCTGAAAACAAACTTGAAGAACGGGAACGATTGCTTCGTCTTCACACTCCTCAGATGTTATCGTACATGTGTCTGCATACATTTTCTGTTTCATCCGAATCTTCGATCTCAGCAACGCTAGTCACCTTTTTCTTAGCCTACGCCCGTCCTCTTAAATCAACATTTTTCTTCAGATAAGTATTTTGGCTCCAGCATAACATCGTTCCCCCTGTGTGCTACAAATGACGTCTGCTCATTATTAGATTGGAAAAATGTAGCCTTGACTAGTTCCCTTGGTCGGTCTGGAAACCTGGCGTGATAAACATGAGGGAGGTATAGTGAGAAAATCAAGAAGGGGTACTTGAGAAGAATCAAAATTAATAGTCTGTCTGTGTGTTTGACTCACGTAGGTAACAGTAACACATCCTTGTGCATGTAGTTCGCGTTGCAACTTTCTGCGCCCACGCTCAAGTAAGTAATTCCGATCTGTTGCTGCTTCCGTTGCCCTCTGTATCGTGAATCCTTGTGCATGTAGGTCGCTTTCCAAAGTTCTGCGCCAAGTTTCCTTGGGCTGTCCCCTTTTTCGTTTACCTTTCGGTAGCCAATGAATGGCTACCTTCGTGTGCGAACTGGGATCCATCCTGGAGACATGACCGAACCATCTCCACCGTCGTCTTTTGACTACAGTAGATACCACCTCCAGACCAGTTTTTCGCAGGAGCTCTTCATTCGAAATGGTGTAGAATCCTTCTAGAGCACTTAGTTTGAAACACGTCCATTCTGTGGTCAATGGCAGCGGTCGTCTTCTAAAATTCCGATGCACTCAGCAACACTCAGAACGTTGCTCTTGAAGAGTCCGATCTTCGTGTTAATGCTGAGAGCGGAGGATTTGCAAACGGAATTCAGCATGCAGAATGCTTGGTTCGCCTTCCCGATCCTTCTCCTGACCTCATATTCACAGTCACCATTTACAGTTAGTTTTCCCCCAAGGTAGACTGTATCTGTAACCTCACTGAGCGGTTGTCCGTCCACGAACACTGGTGGTTGCTCCGGAACATTCTTCCGCATTACCTCCGATTTGCCAGCGTCAATTTATAAACCCACCGTCTTGCCAATTGTCGATAATCGATTGCTTTTTTCTGGATGTCACTGATCTTGCATGCAAAGAGGGCAACATCATCCAAAGTTTCAAAGGGATTTAAAATTGTAATGGTCTAAAAAGCATTTAGCTTAACAATAACCATAGGATGGAGTTATGAGGTATGTACAATAAAATAAGAAGAACAGGAAAACTCATGTAGTGTAAATCGTATCAAAGTTTGGGTTGTCTCTCAAGTATTTGTCCAAATTAGCTTTAAAAATATCCAGGTTGGCTGAGTGTGTAACAGTGGAGGGGAGGGTGTTCCATGTGAAACTTACACGTACAGCATACGAATATCTTCGACAGTTCAGTCTTGAAGTGGGAATAAGCACTGTAAGTTCATGTTTCCGACTGGCACGGGGTGGCGAGCGTGTGAAAAGTTTGGACAAGGGATGGTTAGGGACGTGCATAATATTGTACATCAGTATGAGGTCACCTCTTAGTCGACGACAGCGAAAGTCGAAAAGATTGAGACTCCTCAAACGTTCTTCATATGGTTTAGCAGCTAGTCCGGGTACAAGCTTTCTGGTTCGGTGGTAAATACGCTGCAGAAGATTGATGTCTTTCTGAATCCAGGGTGACCAAGCCTGAACAGCGTACTCCATCGCTGGTCTCAGATAGGTGTTCATGATACGGGGCACCGACTGATTGGAGAATCTGCCGAAAATTCGTCTCAATAACGCCAATACTTGTGACGCCTTTTTGTAAGCCGCTTTGCACTGCAGTGAAGTCTTCAGACTTGAACTGGTCCAAACACCCAAATCCTTCTCTTCAGTTGTCCAGACGAGTTGGTGGGATCCAAGAGTGTAGTTGTAATTAACAGTCTTTCCAATGTTTAACACCTTGCACTTTTGGAAGTTGAATGGTAGTTTGTTTCTCAGAGACCAATCGTGCAATGTGTTTAGATCCTTCTGCAAAGTTTCACAGTCCAAGTCTTAGAGCGGTCCCGCTGGGGTCCATGGAATGCGTGCTGCCCTGCTATCGGATACACACTAGGAGGAAAATCGACCACTGATCCTGGTTATTCCCACGAGACGTGACACACTGTAGACGTACTATAGGCTGTTTAGCGGTAAGGTAAAATCAGTGGGGAGTTGAATTTTTCTCAATCATGTTCCCTGTCCTGACTATCACCCTTGGTCTGACGAAGCTTCTGTGTCAGAAGTGAAACGTTACTCAAAAACTGCTCAAATTTCTTTGCGTTATTTTTTTTACTTTATGACATGGCAGATTGCTGGGGCACCAGCTCTTTCAGATCCGTTGTATTATGCAGCCAGTCTTCCTTAGCTAAGGTTTCGGATATGTGTTATGAGGCAGCTGTTGACGATGAACGCCCATCACAAGCTGTAGCTTCTCAGCTCGTACTCCAGCTCCAGTTGCGTAGTCATAAACGTGTCATGTGAACAATTGACGTCATCTTGTGTTATCGCCTCGTAGTCAAAGGTAGTAGCGTTGTAAAGGATTGACATAGTGGTTACATTGGGGTCGTTGTTACTGTGGATCATTGTTCTCGAAGTCTCGTTGCAAACGTGCAGTGTGGATCTGTGGCTTGGTCCTCGATTGACTTGTGCTGCTCAGACTGCTTGTAAAGTCTCAACTGTTTAGTTAATTTCAATCAGTCGGTTGATGGAGACACCCTCGGAGATATCCCTCACTGGCTCCGACCTTATGACCAAATCCGGCAGCTTCTATTGATCACTTGATATTCGTACGAGCTGGCTAGTCTTTTGTGACACCGCCGATAGTGTTTCCTCATCTATTTCATTCCAGTCAAGTTGTTTTGATGGAATCTATTTTTACCAATTTGTTTTGTTCAACTGCCCTTTGGATGTGATGGAATTGGTATGTGCCATTGTGTGTGTAGAGAGTTGCGTAAGAGCAATCAGCATTATAGCCGTTAGTGTGAATGCGAGACGCCGCAAAGTAAGTAAAAGGCGTAAGCGGGTTGTTGTGTAGTTGTGATGTTCGTTTTCTCTGGGTTGTTGACCGCGTACAACAACAATGTGATACACAATGCAGCATTGTTCAATGGAATGTCTATTTCAAGCAGGTTCTTTTGTATCCACGGTGTATGCGCATTCTTTTGTGCTTCCCTTTGGCTGTATCGATTTATGATTGCAATGTTTTGGAAGGTCTCATAAGAGTTTGCATGACCCAGTGATACACAATCATCCTCAACGGTAACGTTAAATAATGCGATACAACATTGGCATGCAACTTTGAAACAGAAATGAGAAGTGTGATCTTTGTTTATTGCAAAAGATTAACTACTGGCACACTAGAGTAATCTTCGTAGATGTCGACTTTGCCATGTGGAAAAGAAGAAAGAAGAAGAAAACTTTATTCGTTAAAACGAATTTTCAGCTAATCAAATTAGTTTAAACACAAATTTTTAATGCGAATACGGGAGACGTCAAACTTTGATGGGAAAATTTGAGATTGACAGTCACATTCAAATCTAAAACAGCTTCGGTTTCGTCTGCAGGCATTAGGCTTTGTGATGGAAGTTGGTGAAAATTCAGGCTGCATGATTTTTAAACCCCCATGTATAAGTTTTCTTTCGCATTTTTCTGACCGGCGCAGCAAATTCCCCGTCCTTCAAAACAAAAATATTGCGCAGCATTTAAAGCGTGCGGGGCGTCAACCGTCCTTCGTTTACATGTTCGCGACATGTTGTAACGTTTCAAAAACAGAAGGTTCCGTGTTAAGTGAAAAAATAAAAATGCATGAAAACATTAATTTTGAGCACGTCCGATTCAAAGGCCCCGCTACGTATATGTGACCTGTCTGTTATTTCTAACGGAACAAGCGATGGATGTACCCGTGTTTCCATTCGAATTCTTGGTGCGATTGAAATCATGCGTCAATTCTGTTTTTTCCTCATGTTTTCATGTGCTACACACGCATAACGCTGGCAATCAAAGAGGGATTTTTATTTGGTGCTATCTCTATGTGGTTCTACATAATTTATGCTTCAATGTTTTTAATTGCTACGTAAACTTTCGAACGGATTCCGTTTTGTTCGTTCTCATACGTAGATCTGTACAGTCGTTACATGCCATCCTTTGCATGCTCGTAGAAGAAGGGTTTCTGATGAATCAATCACAAGAGATTCCTCGCTCGTCATTTTCCTGAACCATCATATTGAGGTGTATCGTTTGCTCTGCGTTGAATCTCTTATGCTGACTACAAGGAATTTCTTAACTAGTGTTTGCGTACGACCAACTTTATAGCATAAACCTGGTTTCACCTATTGGCCTCTGACTACTCAGTATCCCAAGTGTACTTGCGTGAGTTTTCCGTGCCTCTTTTGTGAGAATACACTTTTCTTGTACACATTAACTGATGCTATGTTGTAGCTATCGATTACCTCTAATCCTTCCAATGAAATTCGTTTTCCTAACGCTTCTTTTCGAAGGCGAAGGTCAAGCTCGCTGTCAGAAATTTAGTGAAGTCCT
>JACCGJ010000519.1:0-16950 GCA_013407085.1 Atriophallophorus winterbourni | reverse complement strand
TCTTCCGAAATATATCATTGCTTCATGCGCATGTCCTCAATAAAATTTATCTCTTTGAGTTGTCCGCTCTGTTAAACCGTTTCACGTTTATTCGCGATTTATTTTGTTTTCGTATTCTCAGACTGTCTGGGTGTGTGTTGCGAGTGAACGTGTTGCTCCTTCTTCATTGTTATTGCTCGTAAACAATGTGGAATGTTAGCTTTGCTTGATTTCCACCTGGCAGGTGTTGCAACCTGAACTCTTGCGCTCAATGATTCTGTCTAGTCTTGTACAATCTGGCACCCATTTTGTCCCCATACAGTCGCGGTATTTGCTAGTTATCCATCTGTTGCCAATTCGAGACACTCATTTCGAGAGAGTAGCGTTTTCTAATTTGAACGTTGACGGTGAAATCTACCCTGACAGTTGCTCGAGTGAATTTGATCGCCGTATTCGTTCGTGATTGGTTGTTCAGTTTCAGTGCGAGCACATTTTTGAACTTGACTTCAGGTGACTGCACCAATTTAATCAGTCATATTTGTTCTGAACAGCTTGCGTTCGCGTGTGTGTTTGATATATGTAACGGTTTCAATGATTCCCTGTATAATCCCAACTTCTTACAGACGATACAGCTACCATTCATCTGCTGTGAATCGTGCAGCGATTATTGGTTATAGAACATAGTTATTTCATTCTGTGGTCCAGATTTTCCTTATCGCGACATCATTAACATAGCCTCTAGTTTATGAAACTGGTTTGACGATGTATGAAGAATAACACGGGCCAGAATGCAGACAAAGCGTCGTGAGCTATTATATTTCATGCAGCTGTTTGGTGGTAAATCAATTTAGCACGGTTACCTGCGCAGTACAAAATTACTGCATCTTTACAATTGCGCCTCATTAACAAACGAAGTTGCCGTATTTATCAGGCCGCTTAGAATTTGTTAGTGTAGAATTTTAGGTTCATTCTTTTTCAGAAAGCTTTAACCAGCGCAAGTAAGGTACAATATATTTGGCAGCGAACCACTTGTGAATTACCTCGCAGTAAAGTAGATTAAACCAGGGCGATATTTCACTGAATGCACCTACCACAAACCTTTAAACTATGCACATAGCGCTGCCACTTATCGAAATTCTTACAGTGAGACGTCTTTCGGATTACCTAGCGCAGTTCTCAACTGCCATCCCATATAACAATAGAGCAGGCAACGCCGATCAAGAAGCGCTAGTAGAAACCTCGGAACGACTTCCTCATACCTTCTATCATTGAATTCCTTGCATCCTTCATAAATAGAAATAATTATCATACGTTTCAAATTTGTAATAATCACGCCGTTTACCAGTGTTGGATGAAACAAGTATGTGAGCATTGTTATTTGCTTGGCACCAGCAAACTTTCCGGTTTTCGGAATGAATAATGAATGAAGGATACGTTTGGATGTGACATTTATTTCACCCAGGGTAACCGTGTTTGAAATGGGCCGGTTTGTGATGTGAATCGCATGTTCTGTCGGACTGACTACAGATAAATTAAAAGTGGCCAAGGCTTCGGCCATTTATAATGCAGATGTTGTTGGTCGAGCGGATGTGTTCACAGAAGCAACTCTTGATTTCATCCTAGCTCGATCGTTCACCATGAGATAGAGAATTTGGTGGGTTAAACTGTAATGCATGATATCCGTTCTTTGTAATACAGTTTGTCTTGGATTGCAAATTTGTTTCCTTTTCCGAACAGTAAACGGAAAGTTTTTTGACTCTCTGATGGTCGATCATGTCGAGGCTTTCACCAAGCAATGTTTTTATGTTTAAGCAATTATGAGTTTGATTGCTTAGTTTTAAATAGAATACTTTTTGTTTGGTAAATCGAGGTTGCATTCATTTTTTTCCTACCAGCACCCGCGACTGCATCGTTGTTTGAACGTATCAGCCTCGCTGTTGCCTTGGTTCTAGCGGTGTGGTGAGGGAGCACATCTCAACGCACCAATAGAGACGACAACCCACTCCGCTTCTGCGGATAATAAAGCTGGAAGCAGCAGATATCTGTTGAAAGCTCTTTTTGGATGGCGTATCGCTCGGCGCCTGGGGTGCTTCAGACGGTGGGATAGATTTTCACGCCTCAACCATATATTCTGCATCATAAAGCTCTGAACCCATGCATCGAAGTAAACTATACATATTTACCCTATCAAACCGGTTGAAAACAATTTCTGCTCTATGTATTTTCACGTGATTCCTGAACTGATCAGTAGGCAAACAAATCCCGTTTTACAACCTATGTTATTTGTAATTCGCATATTATTCTGTGGTTTTTGTTAAGCTATGTGATTTTTAGACCATTGAATTGAATTGAATTGAATTGACTTGTTTAACTTTTGGTGTATTGCTTGAACCGTCTCCACCATAGTCTTTCGATAAAAGCAGGTTTTAATCTATCAATGGATATCGTTTCATTTTAACCCTTGATGTAGACTACGAAATGCTTTGGGTGACGTTGGAGGACTCCGAAAGGACCGTCGTATGGAGGTTCTAGTGGTTTACGTACTGAGTCTACACTGACCAACACATGAGAGCAGGTAGATAACTCTGCCGGGATGAAGGTTGTGTTGCTCTGTTGTCGCGTTGGTTTAGGTTGTATAGACTGCATAGCTGCATGCAAACGCTGTACACAATCGCTGGGATCGATGTATTGGTGACAGTGCGATCCGTGTACAAGGTCCGCTGTGAGCTTAAGAGTAGTACCGTTAACAAACTCGGCTGATAAGCAACCACATTCCTGTTCAAACGAGGTCCGCATGCTCAGTAGAACCAGCGGTAGGTGTTCGGTCCATTTGCTTGTGTCTGGTTGAGCCATCAGGGATGCTTTTAACTGTCTGTGCATCCGTTCAAAAATCCCATTTGCTGCTGGGTGGTTAGCTGTTGTTCGGATTCTTTTTAATCCGAGCAGCCTTGTGAGACCCTTGAATAGTTTTGATTCGAATTGTGCACTGCGATCTGTCGTAACGATTTCGGGTGTGCCGTAATTAGCAATCCAGTGTGCGACAAATTTTCTCGCTATCTTTTCTGAATTGATGCCCTGGGAGGGTACAGCTACCGCCCAACGCGTGTATCGATCTACACACGTCAGAAGATATCGCTGGCCTTTTGAGATAGGCAGCGGTCAGACGATGTCGATATGAACATAGCTGAAACGCGTGTAGTTATCGTCATAGGTTCCGATTGGGCTTCGTATGTGGCGTTGGACTTTCGCTTTTGGACACCAGAGACAGGCTTTGGCCATCTCCCGCACTTCCTTGTTCATCACAGGCCATACGAAGCGATCTGCATTTGGACGTTGCGTGACGCGGACACCGGGGTGCGACATATTGTGAATAGAGTCGAATATGACTCTTCTATACGTTTCAGGAACGACTGGTCGTGGTGTACCTGTCGTTGTGTCGCAGGTTATGGTCTCGCATGTTCCGTCTAAGAAGATTCAGTTTACCTTCAAATTGGTGTTGGACAACTGATCGAGGAAGTTTTTCTGCTTGCTCTGAAGGTTAGCCAGTTCTTTTAGATCAACCATGGGGCTGACATTAACGGCGTCAATGGTATATCTGGACAAGGCGTCGGCAGCTTCGTTCTTAAATCCAGGAAGGTAATTAATTTCCGATGTTAATTGCGAGATGTAGTCCAATTGTCGTATTTCACGTGGATTGTACCTATCAGAGGCAGAGGATAGCGCGTAGTTCAATGGCGTGTGTTATGTGAGTATCTCAAATTTGCGTCCTTCCAATAAGTGACGGAAGTGTCTAATACTCAGATACAAGGCCAGGAGTTCGCGACCAAACGTGCTATACTTTTGCTCTGCGGGTTGTAGTTTCTTTGATAAGAACGCGAGTGGTACTGAGTTAACGTTCTTACTCTGTTGTAGCACGCAACCGACAGCGACAGAGGATACATTTGTTGATAGTACGAGTGTGCTTTGCGGATAGACGTGTGCTAGCAACGCCATTTTGCTCAATTCCTGTCTGTCTGTAACTGGAAAGCTGATTGTCGTTATATCTAAGCAGATGGAAAGATGGGTAGAGCACTTCTCCTATCGCTACTCTATGGACAGTATGGTTTTACTTCGTGCACATAAAACTGTTGAGCGGTTGCCAACAATTGAACATCTAGATACTCCCCTTACTTCTAATGAGCTCAATAGGACAATCGACCGCTTAGCGAATAGGAATTCCCCCGGTGACGACGGAATTCCACCTAAGCTCATCAAATGCTGTTGCACAGCATGCTCCTGAAGTACGCTTTTAGGCCAAGAACAGAAAATATATACCCTGCACGCGAAGTGATGGCAAGCTTTTCAAAGTGAACCTGTTGAATGCACAAATCAAGATACGTGATGTGCTTATCCGTGAACAGCTGTTTGCCGACAATGCAGTTATTATTGCTCACATCCAAGAGAACCTCCAGTCGATAATTGACTGTTTTTCGTCATCATGCAAATACTTAGGGCTAACAATCAGCATGAGGAAAACCAAATTCATGGGTCACGGGATTGTATTGCCTCCAATGATCACTGTTAAGATCTGTCAGCTTGAACCAGTACATCATTTCACATATCTTGGTTCAACCATTGCGGATAGCCTTTCGTTAGACACGGATATTTATAAGCGGATTGGCAGAGCAGATGCCATTTTGTCACGATTAAGCTCTCCTGTTTGGGGTTACCGCAAGCTGACTGTGAAGACAAAGATGATGTTATACAGCGCATGCGTACTAAACGCTTCAATGTACGGCAGAGAAACTTGCACAATCCACTTGAGACACGAACGGAAGCTGAATGCTTTCCATCTACGAAGCATCGCCGTATCTTGAAGATATCGTGGATGGACAGAGTGACTAACGCTGAAGTGCTTTCAAAAGCTGGTCTACAGAGCATGTTCACCCTATTACGTCAGCGCCGCCTGCAATGGCTTGGTCATGTCTACAGAATGGAAATTGGTCGTATTCCGAAAGATCTACTCTACGATGAGTTGCAAATAGGAAGTCACCATTGGGCAGACCGCACTTGCAGTACAAAGACGTTTGCAAAAGAGACATGAAAGCTCTTGGCATTGACCCCACGAGCTAGAAGATCTTGTTCTTGACCGCTCACTTTTAATGTATCGTGTAAACATTTCTTTGCACGCCAGAGGAGAGTAGATACAGCACTGAACGCAGAACACACCGCTGGTGTGCAGATGACGCCCTACAACAGAGTTCTGACCGCCGTTGCAAGCGCTGCGGGAGAGTTGTTCCTGCTTAAACAGACTGTTTTGTCATTCGAAAAGCTGTGGTACATGGGAAAAAACATGCGATTGTGATGCACATCCATAGTCGACATCGACCGAAGGAGACCATCAACAAGCACACTGCCATGAATCCTTTTGAACCAAGGTCTTATTCGTTAGTACTAGGTACGCGATTTAGCATCGATTGAGTGACGAAATCACATCCACCTTTCCCATCTTTTCACAATATAAACAGCCGCATTGCAAACGAATAAGAGATGACCGGAAATGACAAATGGAAGACCAATAAATTGCGCAAAGAGTTTAATGGAAATCAGGTTTTTACACAATACATTTTTGTGTATAAAAGTACAAATCACACACGCACATCAATTACGCCTCATTATGCGAATAGCAATTTGGCCATATACACCGACACCATCGAGGCAAATAAACCGCCAGCAAAAGTTTTCACAGGCGCGCCGTTACAAAGGGACGTTTGGCAACAAGTCTCGCTCCGACCAGTGAGCTTGGAATGTATTGATACGGGTGTACATGATTGCAGGCATTTTCGACTGACCGTGGGGTCAAATAGAACCTTTACGACAACTTTCTGATTTGAAACAAAGTAGGACAATTTGATTATAATCGGTAGATGATGTGAAAAGGCTTGCCAACGAGAAAAGGAAAGGAAAAATGTTTGCAACTTACTCCACAATACACACACCCTGTAGCTGTTGGAAGGGTCTCCTTAAAGTCCCCGCAATCATCGCAATTGTAGCATTCAATCCCATCGGCTGTAAGCAAGAGAGGGGGAATGGTATATGGATATATCAACAACGTTGTTTAGCCGCGAAATTCAGCATCGAATACATGTATAGGAACATACATTCAAAGATCGAAATACCCTACAGTCATTGCTGTTCGTGTAAGTTCTTTTGTGTATCAAACCCGCACATTCGGTATAGGACGTTTAATTTTCAATGAACGGCCGATTTATCATAAATTTAGCATGTCGATTCCCGATTGATGTTAATAAAAATCGAAAAAATTGCTAGAATAAATACCGGACGTGTCAAATGGGATATGTTGACAGGTAAATTTGATCGAAGATACATTTCCCTTCCAGCCTTGATGTCATTTGCTTTTTCAACTCGAGGCAAATAAATTAGATGCAAATTATTTCAAAACCCCTGGGTCCTGTCTAGTGTATCAAGATTCACACCCCGAAGGTAATTCAACAAGAGTTAACCATCCAATGTGAGCATGCTAAAGAATAAAGCACACGCCAATCTTTTGGAGGCGTATTGTCCGATCATGTTTTCAGTATGTTCGTCACTTTAATCTAATTTATCAGGCGATTAATTATGGTAGGTTTTCTTCATACCGTCGTTGCGTTGAGGTCATTTGAGTGACCTTGGAGAGTTGTACTTTTCGAAGGCTGCTGCAGCTATCAAATTTGCTCCTGTTTCCCTACAAACTGTGTTGGTTCTAAAACCATCATTATTGCGGGGTTGGAAATGCTGTTATCTAACTTTTTAGCGTTTCTAGCTAATGTTTTGTGCTATATATCCGTACTTTTAGATTTTGTACCCAACTATTATATATTATTCACGTTACAAGAAGGAGATTTGTACGAACTCAGAATTCTTTCGGCATGGATAACGAGACAACCGAGATAAATAAAAAAATGGGAACATTTGGGATGCATAATTTTCTATTCTGACAAGCCAATCTTCAAACATACATTTGTAATGGATGCTTGAATGAGGGTAGTCGGTTAGAAATAGATAAATAGGTCGACAGAAGTTAAACACAATCTTAGTTCAAAGCAATACAGAAGATGTCGCGATGAGAGCAAAAGTTGCGCTCGAAATTATTTTGATGCACACTGTGAGTGTTACGGGGCTTTTAAGATATGCGACTTTAAACGAATAAGAGAATATTCCCGTCGGAACGCATTGTCAATGAATATTTGAACTTGTATATATTTTAGTGAACAGATGAGTGAAGGTTACGCAAAATGTGTGCAACTCTATAATTGACGACGTTCGCTCTCTGATAGATTTCGTGAATTTAAGGTAAGACTGCGGGCGTTAAACTCAGAAAAGATCGTGCCAGTCATCAAGTAAGGCGTAATTTGCATTTGAGGATCTACAACCAACATTTTTATATGTCGCGTTATCATTATAACTAAAGCAAATGTGCTTACTAAAGGAGAAATCGACTCGTTAACTTATCATACCCCTTCAAACCCGACGTTCATTTTTTCATTGTCGGCATTATTAGTTTCCGATAAATGAAATTGTCTAATTAAAATTGTGGTGTACTCACCGTACATGGGGATATTTGAAGGAAAATCTGACTAACACATGTATTCTTCATGTTATATACTTGCCATTTACCACGTGAACCTAAATCATGAAATCTTCGTGGATTAGGTTGGCTTGAAAACATTTTATTACAACGGGAATGGGGTACATAATTATAATGAAAGAAAGCTGACGCCTCTGGATATAGAGTTACTGCGGGGTTACTCCTGTTGTCGATACACTGACAGGTATTTTCCCGCATAATGCAGAATGTATCTGCTGGTGCGGGAATGGCGTTTCAGGTTTGTCTTGGAAATGTCCCATTTGCAAAGATATTGTTTGAAGTGTGTCTTAACAAGTATACTTTTGTTTATTTTTCAGTTTTGTTTTACTTCTGTAAAAATTAAAGAAAACTAGAGAAGGGTAAATTACGCAGATAAGCCGCTGCAGAGAATAAACAGCAATAAAAGTCATCATTAATAGGAAATATTGATCGCTAACTGAGTTAAAGTGAATTTACGTCAAGTTGAAGAGATACACTTACCTCCTTGCAACAACAACAAAGTGATCGTGATGAATAGAGCAGCGAATTTCATGTTCATTTTGCAGTAATAATTACGAGGTGATTTTTCAGTTGGTTTATATATCAAAGTGGAATGCACTTCCAAACCAATCAGATCACGGGTTGTAATTTAACCAATCAACAATCACCGATTTGAGAATTGAGAAAACATTGGATGCTCAAATTTCGCATGTGGTGTTCAAGAAAATTAAAGATACTAGGAATATTAAGTTAAAACATGTTCAAGAGATCAGCCAAGGGAACGTTTGAATGGAATGAATGAATGAATGTGTCGGTAAAATTAGGAACATCCATTGGGCGATGTTTCATGTGTTTTAATTCTGAAATCGATATCAGTTGGCATTTGTGAAGGTTTGAAAATGTTTGCCAGAATGAAATCGGATTAACCCTGCAAATTCTAGAATAAGAAAAGAAGTGTTCGGTGATAACTATCGTTCCGTTTTTAACTATACTGATTAATTGCAGAAACGGGAATGGCTTATGCCGCTTGTTAAACGAGTGGACATTTCAGCTTCAGTGATATCTAGAATCACAAGCTCATAAGAGCGTCTGTAGATTACAGGAATGTTTGAAACCTTTGAACCCCACAGATTGTACCTAATTCCAGGACCTTCATATCACAATAAATAGACATCTCGTTGCTTGACTGTCTTGTCGTCGACCCCAATTTGTGGTGGCTTCAGGGGTCATTGAAGGCTTTCATGTGCGTTCAGTCTTCTGTGTTTGATGTCAACGGAAAGCAGAGCAATTGCAATGCATAGGGTCAAAAACGCAGCATTTGATAACCGTTTACTTAATTGGTTCCCTACAGTTTATACAATTGTGGAAATAGTCGTGCACCGTCTATGATTTTCTAACGAGTGAATTATACACCGCAAGTCACTGCGTGATCAACAAAGATTTCACTGTTGATACTGATCCTAATTTTGCACGTAAGTGTATTTAGAACTTGTTCAATAGCAACACATGCACAACCAAATATTAGCCTCACTCATTCTTCCGACGGTCAATTGAATAACGTTTGAGAATTGAGATGTTTGCCGAATTGAACATATTCACTCGAACAGCTTAGGACGTTGAATTCCTGCGTTTATTTTGATTAAATACCCAAATAAAATGTTTGGCCCAAAGGGTCAGAGGTGTTATGCTAAGAATACACCTCACACAATCAGACGGTATTACAAAATTTAATATGATCGCTGCAGTTTCAATTTCAGACGCATGTTTCTCTCAGTATACCGGCAATCGTAACGGCAAATTGTTTAGCTAACTCACAATACGAAAGATCTAGTCTCTCCTGTGGTAAGATAATATGCTTTGATTTTTTATGCAACAGTTTTAGGAACGTCCTTAAATCTGGACTACATTTGTTCAACTGGGGCATCATTCACATCCAACAATATTAGCTAGGCGCTTCTGTCGTTGTACCAAAACATCTGAGACTGTTAATTTGAAACATATTCTAAGGTTTTACAATGAGTGTTCAGCAGGCAAAATCGATTCTCAAAGTTGGTTATCGGCCAAATTCTAATGGGATTGTTGCAATAACAAACCGAAATAAAAATTGACTGTTATTTCTTTCCAATAGAACTTGATATGTGCAGCCATTCCGTCATCTTGATTAGGTATTGTACATATCTCGTTTAATGGAGATGAATGTATAGATGTGTCGGATGTATTCGCACTCTTGCGTCCGGTCTACTATCGGGTAAGAATTAACTTGCACCAACCATAACTAAACCACGGATTGAGCATGCAGGCATATCGATCAGTGGACATTGCTTACAAATGAAGTGTGTAAGGGACTACACCGCATGCAGTTTATAATGACTAACGTGAATGACCGTTTATATACACACGGATTACGCAAGTGGTCGGTCAGTGGACGTTGTTAGCACTTGCACACCAAAATAATCGTTTCAGGTATTTCGCTTGCCTTTTTCGGTGGACGTCGATCGTGTATGTACATCCTAATCGCATTAAGTTATCAAGTTCCAAAGCTTTTCGAATGACGAAACTGCCGAATGCGAGAGGAACAATCTCTCCAGCAGCGATTGCAACGATAGCATACTCGAGCGATAGGCGCAGATGCACGCTGGCGGTGTGATCTGCGTTCAGCAACCAAGAGCTGAATATGCTCTTCACCAGGTTGCAGATGACGCTTTACACAACACCAACACCAACGTGAGCGGTCAAGAGCAAGTTCTTTCCAACTAGCAGTGTCAATTTAGGATATTTTATAACTCTTTTTCACACGCCTTTGTACGTCTGCCTAATGGTTGACTTGTGGATTTCAACTCACCATAGAGTAAATATTTTCGGATAAGACCATACTCCATTCTGTCGACTTGGCCAATCCACTTTATGCAGCGCTGCCGTAGTATGGTGCACATGCTGTGTTGACCAGCTTTTGAATGCACTTCAGCATTAGTCACTTTGTCCATCTACGATGTGTTCAAGATACGACGGATGCTTTCGTTGATGGAATGCATTCAGTTTCAGTTCGTTTCTGGCGTGTGGCGTCGAGGATTCACTACTGTACAATAAAGGATTTTGTACGCACGGAATATATACCATCATCTTTGTCATTCACAATCAACTTGCAGTTTCCTCAAACACAAGCATTCAGTCTTTCCAAAATGGCCGCTGCTTCACCACAATGAAAGTGAATCTTGTTTTGTCTAACAAAAGGTTATGTGCAATGGAATAACCAAGATATATGAAATTATGTGCTGCTTCAAACGGACAATTTCCAACAGTGATGATTGGAGTGGATAAAATACCCTGACCAAGTTATTAGTACTGCTCATGCTCATGTAGATTGTTAACTCAAAGTCTACATGACGACGAAAAGCAGTCCATAATCGACTGGATTTGTTTTTGGAGTTAGCAGTAATAGCTGCATCATCAACAAACAGTAGGTCACGGATTAGTACACCCCGTGCTTCGTTTCCAACACCTTTCTTTTAGTTGTCTCAGTAGCCCTCCAATTAGAACCGAAAATCTCTACCACAGTCGAAAGCAGACTCAGACCCTGAGCTCTACGTCAGTCTAGACATAGTTTATTACCGGTATCTGCTGCATTCTGTGTTATTATCCATAGACTCAGAATGGAGAGCCCTCTCCATCAGTGCGTTGAGATGTGTACCAGTGCAGTTCAATATGGAAAAACAGCTGTTGCAAAAGCAGCAAGCTCTCCCTCTACACGGCACCACCGAAACCAATAGAACAGCTTAGACAATTACGTCATCGCAAAAGTTCGCGAAACGAAGTTAAATAAAACTTCGTACTAATAAACAAGAATGCTGAAGCCATTTTTCATCAATCGATGTAGACACAAGGTAGTTGAATATCCATATAATGGTATATGTTCCCTTAGGTGTACCGTTTTCATGGACTTACGAGCTCCATGTGCACGAATCATTCTGGTTTGAGGCGTAAGTCAGCCGCCTTAAACCAATCTCCTGTCAATAGAAGCAGTTTCACCGATATAGTCTCTTGACCAAGGACGTTGAACTGACTCATACTGATTGTAAACCCAAAATTTTTGCATGCTGACGAAAAACTGTACATTAGCGACCGGCGGTTCTCTTGGGAGTGAGGAATATTGGCTGCGTCGTCGGCAAATAGCATGTCACGGTTAAGCAACTTTCGTAGCTTGGTTTGTGCTTGGAAGCAATTCAATTCAATTCAATTCCATTTTAATGGTCTAAAAAGCATATAGCTTTACAAAAAACCACAGAATAATATGACAACAACGAATAATATAACAAGCAAAAATGGGATTAGATTCAGATTCAAGATTCAAGATTCAAGATTTATGGTTAAAAAAGCAAATTGCTGTACAGTACAATAGGATATACGTATAAAAAATCAAAAAAATCGTTACTTGTATGATCATATCCATGTTCTTCATAGGTGGAGCAAAAATAATCCTCAATGGCAACACAGACGGAGGGAAAAGAATCTTTGGATGGACGGTAGTTCTTTGCGTTAAAATAATATAGATATCAATAGGTAGGGGCCAATGCAGTAGTTCTCAACATAAGGTTCCGTAACATTTGATTGAAGATGTGCTCGTTCGCTGAGGTAACAATATCTGTCGGCAAGCTATTCCACAAGAAGCATACACGAACAGCGAAGAAGTGACGACGACAATTCAATCGTGAGTGTGGGATTTGAAGAGTCAAAGGGTGGCTGCGTGTGGGGACAACGGAACGAAACTTGAAGAGGTGTTTGAGAGGGTGGGATTTCGCGTAGATGATTCGATATGTCAGAGTGAGGTCGTGTAGGATACTTCTGCGCTCGAGGGTGCACAGTCCTAGTCTGGTCAGTCGCTGCTGAAAGGGTAAATTATTCAATCCGGTAACCATTTTGGTTGCCTTGTGATAAATTCGTTCGAGGAGCGAGATGTTTTTTTCCATCAATGGCGTCCAAGCTTGTGCAGCGTAGTCAACGACAGGATGTATGTAAGTGTTTAGTAATTTCGCGAGTGTGTGGTGGGAAACGTCCGAAAATGCGTTTCAGTAAACCTAGCAAGCTGCACGCACGCTTGTAGACGGCTTCGCACTGTAGGCTGTTCTTCAAAGTGCAAGACACCAAGATTGCGAGATCTTTTTGTGATGTACTCCATTCAAGCGGGTGGCTGCCAAGTGTAACATTTTGCACTTGCGGAAATTAAATGGCAGTTTGTTTTAGATTGACCACTGGTGCAGCTTATTCAAATCTCCTTGCAGAACTTGACAGTCCTCGATAGAGTTGACCTTCGTCCAGATTTTTACATCGTCTGCGAATAAAACAAGCTTACATGCTAGTAAGTTCGGTAGATCGTTTATAAATATGAGAAATATGAGATTAGATTGCTTACTGAGCAGTTGAAGAATCAAGTAAATATCCAAAGGGCAGAAATTGTTTTCGATTGATAGGATGACAAATGTAGATGTATGGTGTTAAAATTTATAGTTTTCTTCAAAGCACGGGTTTAGGGTCAAAAAGGCATCAATGCTTCTCTTGAAAGTCTGCTGGTTTGGTGAGTTCACAACATAATCTGGCAGATTGTTCCAAGTAAAACAAACTCGCACGGTAAAAAAATGTCGCCCGCAGTTGAGTATCGAGTAAGGGACAGTTATAGTAAATGTGTGAGTTCTTGTATTATGCGAGCTCCGTAGATTCAATAAGCATTGTAGAGGGTGATTTTCGGTATTAAAAATATTGTAAACCAGAATCAAATCCTTATGGAGACGACGACGTGGATGATAAAATAAATTTAGCGTTTTGATTCGCTCGTTGTAGGGTTTCCGGCTGAGTACAGTGACAAGTTTGGTAGCTCAATGATATATTCGTTGCAAAGTCGCAAAATCTTCTTTAAGCCATGGCGACCATGCTTGAACTGCATATTCCATTGTGGGTCTGATGTACGTATTTATAATACAGGGAATTGTCTGTTTTGAGAACCTACCGAAAATTCTCTTCAGGAGTGACAATTTCTGTGATGTTTTGCGACAGACGTAGTTGCAGTGGCTCGACATTCCTAGGGTGTTGCTTATTAACACACCCAAGTCCTTTTGTTCATTGGTCCACGAGAGGCTGTGTGTTCCAAGAAAATACTGGTGCTCCACATATTTGCCAATGTTTAACATGTGACACTTTTGGCCTGGAGGTTGTCCAGATCATTCTGGAGCAGTTCGCAGTCTTCCGAATAACTTATCTTCGACCACACATTTATATCGTCCGCGAACATTACGATCTTGCATTTGATGAGAGCCGGTATGTCATTAGCATAAAGCGCGAAGAGGATTGGTCCGAGGACGGATCCCTGAGGCACTCCACTTGTCCGGGCGACCGCCTTCGATAGAGCACCGTCCACAGAGACTTCAACAAGCTGATCAGTCAGGTAATTTTCTAACCATGATAACAGACTGCCAGTGATACCACAACGTTTCAGCTTCTGAGAGAGAATACTGTTGTCAAATGCTTTCGACTTATCGAGGTATTATACATGGATAGTATTCCCAGCATCTACTGCTCGAGTGCAGTCGTCAAGGTTAAGGATAAGGTTTGTAAGGCAGGAGTATCACCTTCTGAAACCGTGTTGCGCTTCGGAAAATAGCTTTTTGTTCCTCAAGGTATTTGCTCAGTTGGTTTGCCACGATCATTTCGAGTACCTTGGATACATCGGACAACAAAGAACAGGTCTGTAATTTGCGGGCTCTGAACGCATCCCGCCTTTGAAAATCAGGAAGATTATACCAGATTTCCATTCAGTCGGTATGACACTTTGCGACAACGATTCGCAGAATAACTGAGTTAGAGGTCCGCATAGAGATTGTGCACAATGCTAATTTGACGCCCCGGATGCGTACTTGTTTAAATGTTCAGAATTTTGATTCTTCAATAAATTTCAAGCATTTGTTCAAGATTCTAACCGTCTTGTGAAGTTAACCAAAGAAGGCAGGCACTGATAACAGCCAACTACAAGTTGTCTCAACGTTTTAACTCACTAAACAAAATTCGCCACCTGAATATCTTGTGAGTCTATTCTGTATTAAATGAATTCATTCTCGTGCATGTTGTTTGCCTCTCTCGGTCGATATTGACCCTGGTTGTACCTCACAAACGCATTCATAGATTATTCATAGATTATGTGCAGGTAAAAAGCTATGCTTTACAAGACCCACAAAAATGTACAATTACCGAAACATGGTTTGAACCTCATTTATCTGACAATGAATTGGCATTAAAAGGAATGTGTCTTCTCCGTCAAGACCGTGTGGGACGCGGCGGTGGCGTAGCACTTTACTACAACCAACAGTTATCCTGCAGAGAAATTGACGATATTGACCTACGTGTACAGGATACTCTGTGGTGCTCAATTAAGCTGACTACTGGAGATAATTGCATTGTTGGCGTGATTTATCGGGCTCCAAGCGCAAGCGATGCGCACAATGTTGAACTACTCCATAAAATTCGACTTCTGGCTGCCAGATTTCAAACGCCACTCCTGGTTATGGGAGACTTCAACCTTCCAAACTTGATGAAGAATAATGCTCTTTCAACGAATTCGCTCGACGATGCGTTTCAAGAACTGATCTTCGATATTCCTTTTTATAACCACGTCTTCGATAACACTAGATATAGAGATTGTAACATGCCATCTGTCCTGGATCTAATACTAACGAGTGAGGAACATGCCGTCGAAAATCTGAGCTACGAAACTCCATTGGGTTCTAGCGACCACCTGGTCCTCTTATTCGATTATGTTTGTCAAGCTGAGAGAACGAATGACATCAACAAGCCAAAACTACAACTGGATATTGGAAGTCTTCACAATGCTTTTCGAACGATTTCTGACTGGAAACCAGACACCACGGACGTGCATCGTTCTTGGGTAAACTTCAAAGAGAAGCTGTGTGATGAAATGAACCTACATTCCAGATTTGTGCCAAAGACAGCGAAAAAACGATTTACCTTCACGTTGAGAAGCCGCACAAGGAAGTGGATTAAGATACGCAACGATGCATGGAGAAACTTTTTCCACAATCCGATGCCAGATAATTGGGAAACATATCGTCTGTTGAGGAACAAGGTCACCTCTCTTATCACCGAGGATAAGCAGTCTCATCAGGCAAGACTACTGACCATGATGGAGCGGAACCACAAAGTCCTGTACCAGATCGTTAACACTACATCAAAAATTAAGCCAGGAATCTCAGCACTACGCACACCAAATGGTCTAACTACGACTGCTTTCGAGGCTGCCGAAGTTCTTGCAGGTTACTACTGCAAAGTTTTTTGCCCCAAGGAATCAGTGCATCTTACGCTGCATTCGATTGGCTTTTCCAATGAAATACTAAATGGAATCTCAATAAACAATGAGTGTGTCATGCTCAAACTTCTTCGTTTGAATACCGCAAAGTCACCAGGAGCAGATGGAATCACTCCTTTTATCCTCAAACGATGCGCATTCTCATTGTGTGGTCCACTCAGCACATTATTCCAAATTTCGCTCGAAAATAGTATCGTTCCCGCGGAATGGAAATCTGGTATCATCACACCAATCTACAAGGGCGGGAGTCGATCTGACGCTGCGAACTATAGACCAGTTACCCTGTTGCCAGTAATTTCTAAAGTGCTAGAGAGTTTAGTAGCGGAAAAGATCACCCATCACCTCGAAAACAATAGACTGCTTGCGACTGAACAGCACGGTTTCAGGAAAACATCACTCATGTCTATCTAACCTCTTGCTCACCTTAAACGACTGGACTGAGTGTGTGGACAATGGTTACTCCATCCACGCATGCTTTTTAGACATGTCAAATGCTTTCGACCGCGTCAATCATAGTATTTTAATCCAGAAACTTGAATTGCACGGGATAACAGGAAAACTTCTTGCTTGGCTAGAAAACTATTTACGCGACAGGAGTGCCCAAGTCAGAGTTGACGGCGCCTTATCGAAACCATTCAAATTTACGAGCGGAGTGCCCCAGGGTTCGGTCCTCGGACCGATTTTGTTTTTGATCTACGCAAACGACATTCCCGAGCGTGTTAAATGCAAGATTATGTTATTTGCAGACGATATAAAGCTTTGGAGAAGCATACGTACCAATGATGACTGTGAAATTTTGCAGAAGGATCTAAACACATTGCACGATTGGTCTTTGAGAAACAAACTACCATTCAACTTCCAAAAGTGCAAGGCGTTAAACATTGGAAAGACTGTTAATTACAACTACATTCTTGGGTCCCACCAACTCGTCTGGACAACTGAAGAGAAGGATTTGGGTGTTTGGACCAGTTCAAGTCTGAAGACTTCACTGCCGTGCAAA